>JAQFXM010006779.1:0-12771 GCA_034693345.1 Entomobrya multifasciata | reverse complement strand
TTTTCAGAACTGACCATTGTTGGCCACCTAGCTGAGAACGGACGAAACAAAGAATTAAAACAATTGGCCTTTGTTCACGATTCTCATAAATTAACTCATTTAACTACCTGTTGGGAGCAGCAGGTTAGCCAGTGGAATATTTGAGCTAACTTCAATTCAACTTCAAAATTCACAGTAGGTATTTATCTGTACATGTATATTTTTACAATACACTAAGCATTTCTTACAACAATAAGCTATTTGTAAGTGTGTAGGTATTAGGTATGTACTTTGTTTTGTTGCATTTACATCATTTGTTTCTTGACTTTGTTATAGAACTTCAAAATTTTGATACGAATTCTTTGTACACCACCATAGAATGTAATTTTCCGCTAATTTGCGGATGGGCATCACAATAAAAGAGTAAAATGTCATTTCATTTTTAATATCTGAATAACACAATGATGAGAATTCACTAATTAAGTAGAAAACAGAGTATTTGACGCAACTTTTAACGAATCATAAAATATCTGAAATTTTCACAACAAATTTTTCACAAACGTGTAAGTATTGTATTCAAATTTGTCTCACATTTCCCCATATTTTACAAATAACATTGAGACTTGTTCGCACAAATCACGGAAATATATCATTGGTAATAACCCCATAACAAAGCTCTCCTCGTGACCCACTTACCACAACTGAAAACCACATTTAAATTAATCAGCCAACCAGCCTAA
Organism: Entomobrya multifasciata; assembly: GCA_034693345.1. Taxonomy (NCBI): domain Eukaryota; kingdom Metazoa; phylum Arthropoda; class Collembola; order Entomobryomorpha; family Entomobryidae; genus Entomobrya; species Entomobrya multifasciata. The sequence goes on along the minus strand of JAQFXM010006779.1, from coordinate 12,052 downwards.
CTCTTTCTCTCTCTCAGGTGTGCATACACCGCAAATAAAAATAACAAAATAAATCTAACAACAACCCAAGCAGAATACAAAAAAATATGCATACGACTGCAACAATTAAGGTCCGATTTATAAAAAATTGCATACTTATACTAACAATATCCTTCATTACAATTTTATGGATACAAATCAAGCAAAATTTAATGAATTTATGAACCTTAACATCCTTATCAAGCCGGAAATCTCGATTTAAGACTATGTATTCATATTGAAAATACAGTCATACGTCATTCATACGCATGATCATTGAAAGTGTAGCAAGTAAGGTAAAGTTGATGAGTGAATATGACTGATGATGACAGTAGATAAACGCCTCAAGCGACAAAATAGTATATAACAATTATTATGACAGCAGTTAAACTAATTTATGCAAAAAGTCGCTCGCTACAACAATACATTGCATAAATCATTTCACTCTCAGACATTAATTGGGAAAATGTGTCATTACTCCTCTTGCCTTAACATATATACCGTATAAATTGCGTAAATCGAACTTACACCAACAACGAATTTTTACCAAGTAGTGCGTTCAATTTTCCGGCATAAAAATCACAACGCCAAACCCACATTCAACTTGACAAGATCATTTATAATTGCATGCCATGCTGCACTCTTATGGTCTCTAACTATCGTGATTGATACAAAGATCATTATTGTTGCACGATTTGAAACATTATAATAACTAATCCAGCACGACGGAAGTAGTGCGATTTTAAGTCTAAAAACATTGGTGGCTTATTTGCTTCAGTTATGGGGGCATCTATTTTTTTTAAAAAAATTCTCTTGATTTTATTATATTTTAAGCTTTCCCATTATTCCTTTTCCCAAAATTAAATCGAGTACTTAATAGAAATCCATGTTGCAACATATACTATTACACAAATAATTATCAATAACTACTTAATAACCTCAGAAAATTATTAATGTGCGTTATAGATCCCATCCCATATGTCAGCAGAAAATTTGTTGGAGTAAAAATGATATAAATAATGGGAATGCGATTTCTAGAATGATAATTCTTTTCATCTTTGAAATCAGAAAGTCCTCTTAGTTGGCTTTGCGGTTGCATGCAACTTGCTTGAATAGTTTTGCAGAAGAGAGTGAAAATAAAAAATGCATCTATACTATAATTTAGTAGACTAATGTACTGGACTAAAGTGTATAGCTTGCATTTTTGGATCGATCATTGCATTAAGACATAATTCAGTTGTTCATATATCACCGCACTGATATAAATATATATTACGTTATGGTTTTTTTTCGTATCAAATAATTGATATAATAATCTACACAATACAGGCCGACCAGTAGTTAGTTATCTTCTAAAACGCCAATAGTTTCATACCGTTAATTTGCCTACAACATAATAATTCATAAATTAGTCGTAAAATTTGGAAGGAAACAAGGATTTTTAAACATAAAAACTATTTACCAACAATTACTTCTTTATCTTCGTTTCCTTCCAAAAATTGTTATACTGACAAGATTCAGTTCAGGCTCTTGTTCTAAGCGTTTGCCTTTAAGCCGTCACTACCATCATCACGTAAAGTATTGAAAGCTACTTGTGCGGACTCCGTCCACTGCCAACAAAAAAATTCTGATAAGAAAGGAAGAGCCGCTGTTTGTAAAACATTTTTTTGTTTTTTATCAAAAAATATTATAAACTATTATTTTACCGCATTGGATCACTACTTCTAAAAAAAATTATCTATCTACTAATATAATTCCCACCTATTAAACCTATAGAACCGTAGCTTAATAGCTTAATACTATTTATACATGCATAGCATAATCATGTAACTAACAAGTCATAACCCATTATATGTTCATACATTGTACAGATAAACACATTTATTTTCCTGATAACAAACTATTAATAAAATTTTTGCCTCTATAAATATGTTTTAAACTGTGCTTGAAATTTATAACAAAGTACTCTTTCTTACACTTGTACAATCGTGATAAAAACGAGTATTTATTTAAGGAGAATACCTATATACCCATTTTATGACGAAGGTGTCAATTATTAAACTTATTAGTATAGTTTGCGTGAGCATTGATAACTTAAGAATACTAGGCTATTTTCGTACAAGATTATATTTATATTTTCAGCACAATAAATTCTGAAAATGCTCATAAATTGCTTGAATAATGTGTAACATTATTTTGCACTTTCTCCCATTTCTGATGAAATGAAGATTTATAAGCATATTTTAATGTGTTTACAAGTACACTTGTTGGTCTACACAGATTATATGTAGTGATCATCTCATATCTCAAAGGGGAAATACTTTCAACTGTGTCCAAACAAGGTAGACACTGTAAACGGTGTAATTATTGAAGGAGACCACCTGTGAAATGTTCCCAGTTTTTATTGTTAAATTTAATCGTTTTGTTTCGGCTACAACGTACGGTTATACATTTTTTAATGCACAGGTAAAGTAAATATAGCAGTTAGTGGTAGGAGTAATATCACAAGTCAAGTGGACTTTTTTTAAAAATGGACTTAAGACAAAGACATAAACATAATTTTTATGTTCAGTTTTTTATCACAAATAATAACTAAGTATACTGACAAAAAAATGTCAGGTTTTTTTGTATTGTTTCTCCATTTTCCTGTTTGAAATTAACACTTGTACACGAACTTAAGTGTATAATTTAACAGCAAATTATGTCAAAAAATAGAATTGTTAAACATGCAATGATGCACCTACGTTTCTAAATTTCTACATAGAAAAAATTGGAGATGTTTACAGGCTAATTCAAAGGGGCTGTAAATTTTTTTGACAGCAAAGACAAGAGTAATGGATACGGTATTTTAAATACTTCCCCAAAAATAAAAGGTAAATACCTTTAACCAGACGTTGCTGCTGCTGGGATTATTATGCATCAGGGATCCTTTTATGTCTTTGTTTGTTGAACAATAATAATACATCATGTGCCATTGGCAAAAACTCATAAAATGTCATAAAATGCAAATCCTGGTTCATGGTATAATTTAAGCATGTAAAATTTTGCAAATAGTTTGTAAGTAAACCCATTGAATAAATAAAAAATAAAACAATATGTAAAAATAACAGTCAATTTTCTATCGTAAAAACCAATGAAAGTATCCTCTCTTTTTGACACCAGTAGCAGCAGAGCAGACAAAGCGAAAATAAGTAAAAAATCGTTATGATGTAGTTATCTTGTCGTTTGTTAGAGAATTTATGGTAATGTGTTGAGAGTATTGTTGCTACTGCGCTTTAAAATGTGACAAAAAACGTCTTTCATCTTTGTGTCTTCATTGCATATACATATATGTTTGGGTTGAATGCTTGTAATCATGCATGCATGCACCAACATGCCACCGTGATTGTTGAACAAAGGAACTATCACTTTGATGTGAGTTGACATGGTGGAAAATGTATGAAATCAAGGATAAAAAGGGAAAAATGATTCTTACGCCGACGGGGGAACTAATCTGGTGGCTTTTTCTTAAAATAGAAAAACTGACAAGTAAATTATCACATAGAAGTGTTGACGCGAACATCATATTTTTCGTTTACACTATTTTGCAGCCGTGAAATCTTGGCGAATTCCGTCTCTCTGGGTCCGGCTTGTGCTAAAAAAACACTGACGTGATGACCATGGTCACTTTGAATTTGTCGTTATATTGTTTGCAGAGAAACGGTTATCGGTAAACTTCAGAAAAGTAAAATTGGTGGATCGCCCAATTCAACATGGTTAAGGGAAATGTGCCACGCGTGTTCGTTCATGTCACATCGTCGACTCACGCCTTAGAGGAATTTAGATTTGAAGACAGGATTCCTTAGTTAATTGTTAACTGACGGGAGCTGTCAGTCAAACTATGTGAAATTGTATTTACACGGTACAATGTACACACATAAAACAATCATGGATATGCATGCACCTGAAGAAAGTTTTCGGATGCAAGGTTTTGTTTAACTAATTGCAAATCAAAAAAACGGCACATGTATAGTGTAAATAAGGACAGGTGTGAAAACTGCGTTCCATGCATAATTCACAACTAACTAATCAAATCGTATCGAGTTCCATGGTCAGCTACATAGATAACGGAGTTAATTATATTTACCGCTTTCGTAAAATAAACGGTATTGAAGAATTTCTCGTTAACTTACTTAAACATTCAATTTGTAATTACTTATATTGCAGTTACGACGTTCCATTTTAGTAAATGCATGAGATTAAGTGCAAAAATTCTCACTTAAAAAGGTTGGTTCATCAACCTTTGGTAAACCGGGCATAAGAAATGAAAAATGCAACACAATTTTTGGTTTTGCTGTGTTCGGTGCATCACCAAATTTGTCATCAATTTAATTATAATCTGAAGTCTGTTTTCTAGAAAGGGTACATGAACACCAAAATTAAACAGAAGAGATGTTCTAATAATTATACGCTACTGCTAACACTTACTAACTTAAGGTGTGACCAGAACATCTTACAGTTCCGTTCAGTCCCAGAGTCTACCACAATTACAACGTTATTTTTTGGCAGGTTCCTCATTAAATGTGATTTTATAAAATCCCTCCGTATACAGAGATATTCAAGTGTAAATAAATAATGATTGTATTCACGCCTTATGTTTCATGTTAACGCCTAGGTACATGCATGAATCATATATTTCATGATATCGTTGGCTAACTATGAAATCATGCGTTCAAAACTCATTCATCTTTTTTCCTTATAAAGCAACACTTTTATTGTGCTTTCAGAAAGTGAAAACGAAGAAATTTGAGCAGATGCTGCATTTCACCCCATAATTTTAACGATACATGTTCCTCCTTCTATCCTTATGCTTGTACTTAATTTAGACTGATGATCCCTTCTTGCTGCAAGTCGCTACTCTACATCATCTTGTTTTCTTGTCAGAGGAGAAAATCCCTTTAAACAGTCTACAAACAATCCTCATTTCTTCCACCACCACTATCATCACAACTGCTACCCAATACCATATTGTTAAGCACATATTATGAAAAACTTTCATCTTCATTGTAATTGTAAGCCCCTTCACCACAAAATAAGCAGTGTGTCACTTTATGTGTGTAAAAACTCACCTGACAAAATGTACACGTCAAAGGCAACATGAATAGCTTAAATTACTCTTCATCCTGTGGTAAATTATTGAATTGAGATGAAAACATCTGACACTTCTTCTTTGTATAATTTCATATTTAAGAGTATAATGTACATTACTTTAAATAGATTTTCATTTTTTACTCAGTACAATGGCAATGCATCTACATATAAATCTATTTAGGACATATGTATACTTATATAGTATCTGTTATGGAATGTGTTATTTTGTATGATTTTTATACCTTTTCAAGAATGTATGTATGTAGAATGCAAGTGTGCTTTTATTCCGCGTGAGCAGGAAAAAGCAGGAAAGAGATGTGTGCGTGGTGGTAGATTGAGCAGAAGAGAGAGAGCAGGATTATTGAATTTGTTGGCAAGTAGTAATTTTTTGAGATTGGTGGATTTAATTATTGATTTTGGAAGAAGGCTAATTAAATAAAATCGATAGTTTCGAATTTGAATAGCAATTTTAATTTTGGTCGTTTTCCTATTGGATTATTTTTGGAATTTGTGAATTGCATTTGGCAATACAAAAGAATATTACATAATTGGTTATGATTGGCATTTGAAATCGGAGCACCTATTTGTGCGGTTAGCCTTAGCTGGTGTCTCAACAGTATCATACTCAACTCTTACACATTTTCGAAACCACTAAAAGTAGCGATGATGATGATAATTGTGACTTCTTGTAAGGGTACAAAACAACGTAAGGGTAATGAACAGGATGATGATACCTACAACTTGTCAATAGTCTTAAATTAAAATCATTTGAAAAAAGTACCATCTATTAATACATGTGTTACACTCCTTTGGTAAAACGTTTCAAAAGAACCGCAAAGAAACAATTAGATATATGTATAAAAACGGCTGCACAAAGGAATTCCGTCACTACCGCTCTCCCTCCCATTCATACTTGAGCGACCTGAATCACGTACGAAAATAAATGCAATCCATTAATGTAATGCAACACAAACAGCTCTCGATCTCAATGAAGAAGACTTATTTCCGAAATCCATTACCACAATTGATCACTTTTCCCTTCAGCGTCATATTCGTCATCGTTGCAGTCATGAACATCAGATTATGCACTAATGCACTTATATCTACCACCGCCACCAACATACTTTATTAATCAAGGGAGATTTTGATACTAACTAGTTTTTATATGTCTGTGGTGAAACGATGCCATCATGTCAACAGCCCGTTCAATCAAACTTAATGAGTAGAAGTGTTTGTTACCAGCCATTATACAAGCGTTATTACTTCATTCAATTAAGCTGAAATGTGATGATGATAGCATTGCAGCAAACAAACCCAATTTAATTTTTAATGAAATGAATGACCAGAATTGAGTGAATTGACAGTAACACGCTTGCAAACATGATAAAACATGGCTACCCTGTTGTGAGGCATTGTGTACGTGTGAGGGCACTTAATGACAGGTCAACAATACCTGTAATAAATGTATTGGTGCTGATAAATTCCCAGAGATTACTGCCATCAGCACGGCAATTAAGTCTATCGCTGTAATTAATATTAATTAAACAATGACAATCCGACAATTAAGTTTTTGTACGTGTGTGAGCTGCTGCATTCCGGCATATATCACGTTTAAAAGCTAAATTATTAGTTTAAAAAAGGGTTTATGACACCTTGAAAAATACAATGTGCAGTGGAATGGCATGTGCCGTACCGTGAGCCCAAGAAAAAAGGGGAAAAGGAACTGGATTACGTGTATGAATTTTTTTTCTTCGTATGAAACATCATGTTCTATGCAACTATAGTGCAACATATTACGTGATAAGTTGTAAGTACAACAAAAACTACAAGTGTGTCTCATTGTCAGATGAATTGTAAAACTGTACCGCGTACGTGGATGAGAACGTGAGTACAAGTTGTTTCTTTTTCAAGAGTAGTAGCAAAAAATTATTAGGACAGGTTTGCACACAAATTTAATTATACAGTTGACGCTCCCAGAAAAACAGGAGCCCAGCAGCAACAGTCTGAATGAGCCGAGATTTATTAAAGTAATACTCTTATTATTTCACTTTTGCTTACATAACCGTTTCCGGTTGGCAAAAAATCTGTGAACGTGTGTGTCTAGTTTATGACATAATAATGAATTGTCTTACGAAGCGGACTGACCCAAAACATGTCCCTTGATTTTTATTTCTTGTCCTTCTTCTTCATTTATGAAAATAATATATAGTTAATTTGTAATTAGGAGATTTAGTAACAATTTAAACAACACGTGTTTGGGTTCTTTACATCGTACCAAGTTCTAAATTACTTATTTGCAGCAAAATTTGAAACACATTTGGTACAACGAAATCAATTTATGAAAATAGGCTTAGTTTTGCACATCGTTTCAAAATTTTCGCAACTATCTTAGAACGTTCTTTGAGTATTGATTTCAACAAAGATCAATGATTTCGTCAGCAAGGTAGGTTATTTCAAGATGCAAACACTGATATTAATCATCATAACACCCCTTCCTCTGTTCCTCATTCTTCTTATTGCTTCTGGTTTACAGGGAATCAATAACAAGATGATGATGAAGAATAATGATCTTTCAAAAATGATTTGACTTTAGGCAATGCAACAAAACAGATATTACCTATATTTGTTATATGTAAATTGCCATCGGCTATATGCACTAATATTCAATTGCGATATGTACGTGCTTGCAATTTTGGCATAATTGGATTCCTAAAGTGCATGTACTTACATATTCCATTGTAACGTAATCTCTTATTAAACTTGAGAATTTGCACTTCATAAATTTACGCATGTTTACATCTCAACATCTTGCAAAAAAGCACAATCAACCATACCAATTCAATCTTAAGCCCATTTTAATTGCTGTAGTATTACTTCACTCAATTATCTTCTTTAAACTGGATTCTCATGTAGGCTGCACTGATTAGAGTAGCAATTTGTTGATGGGTTTTAGTAATTTTTCTTAATTTGTACATTTTGGGTTTGTTCGAGATTGCATATTCAGTTGTAAATGTGTAATTCTTTACTAAATTACTTATTCTTAAACAGAATAACTCATTCATCATCATCACTTGTGTTTCCATTAACCATGTCAAGACAAAGAGTGATGATCACACAACATGCAATGCATAATCATCACCCAAAATCTAGAATTTCAATATGATTCATTCGTGCACGCTTATGCTTATTTTTACACAAAAAATAAAGATGCAATGTTTTTTGTTGAAGAAAAGAATATTAGTATCTGTGTTTATCTTCGTTTTTGCGATAAGTTCACTTTAAGAGAATAGGTTTTAATTGAAGTAATAATGTGCGTTCTACATAATGCTAATAGCGTGTTTATAATAATTGCTTTTCGAGAGAAGACGCTCAAATAGAATATTCGCATTTCAGAACTAACTCAAAGTTTCATAATGATTCTTTCAATCTTATGAATCGGTTTTTGATGGTAAAAGCTTCAAATCGTTAATAGTTTCGCTGATCGTAATTTTCGAGGGATAAGTAATTTATTATTATAAGTAATGAGTACGAAATATTTGTTTTTTAGTATATTTTCGTTTAACTAATATTTAATATGCGTATGTATACGTACGTGTACATTTGAATGAATATAATATGAGCAGTCTGATAGTTAATTCAGTTGAATTTAGTCGGTAGATGCAATATACCTACGTACCTGACTATATCTCTGCGCACGTTTGTATACACGTATTTATTACTCAATTACGATAAAGCCGTATTAAGCTTTAATATTGGCAGAAACCGCCTTATATCATTAGTCATATAAATATGTAGACACCAGCAAATTAACAACCAAATCATAACAACGCACACTTTAATCTAACCATACCGTAAATTAGCTGAAAATTTTTGCGTTCAAAATAAAAAATGTTTACGAATGAATACTATTTTTAGTAGGTCAATAAAAGAAAAATTATTTTTGTTAAATATGTGCATCTTATTGTGCTCCAAATACTTCATCTTATCTACCGTCGGGCCGACAGAAGAACTTAAAAGCCTACTAGACCCTTTTATTTTGTTAGCACTCTGTTTACCTATGCACATATTTTTATGCAGATAGTTTACTTTAGTCAATGAGCATTTTATGGTAAAACCAGATAACTATTCGTTTTAAATAGCTTGCAACCATAACTAATAATAGGATTAGGTGCGTATTATATTTATTATATGTATATTTAAAGTATACCTACATTTAGAGAATAGGACCAACTCAGCTTATATACACATTACTCCACCCACGCATATTGTATGCGTGGTTCTTAAGCATCCCTATTTAAACAACAAAAAAATAAGTTACTTAGATGTTCCTGGCTCAAAAAGTAGGTAGGTATTATAATAAATCCATCCATCCAGATGAAAACTTATATGTAGGGAAAAATAGAGTTAGCATATCGCATTAAATCTTTGATCCATGTCAGCTTGCTGGCGTTTGAACACGTAATTTTTTGTTTTTTGCTGATAGTCTCCTACGAGTTATCTTTTAAGATTGAGAATTTGGGAGAAAAATACATGTGAATTTATAAATGTTTTATTTTTTGTGTTCAAACATCTAGTCTACTATTCACAGTTACAAGCACCTTGATTATTTGACGCGGTCTTGTGTGTATTGCATATTGCACATAAAATGCAATAGAACAAAAAAACGAATAAGATTGTTTAACTCGATATTGCTGTTCATGTGCACTAGTAAACTAATGCATTTTTTATGGATTACGTTGGCATCTAAAAATTGCTGGCTCATTGTTGTACAGTTGTGATTCTTACTAAATACCGTATGCATAATATTCCTGCTTGAATCAACCAAACCATGTTTACTGATTGTTGTACTAACGACCTTGCTTGTCAAATTTAGTTATTTTTCTGCAAGACATTAGACATTGCCACTACCATCCAAAACAAATATAATACCTATATTTATATCGCGCGATATTTATAAAAAGACTACAATGATAAGTCACTTATTTTTTGTCCAAATTGATAAGCTATCTTGATATAATTACAATTACATTTTTTAATTATATTTGCTTGAATGAAAAACTTAGAATGGAATCACCTTTACTTTTTTCAGATTGCTTACGTTGTTGTATTGTTTACTTGTTTGCTCTTGTTTTTTCTTAGACTTTACATGAAAATAGATAAGTTCATCTAAAGTAACATGTTATGTGTCGGTTTGAGTTAAGGATAATGCATTATGATTAATGACGAATGAATGAGTGAATGGCAATAAAACCGGATTGAGCAGAAAATTTATGCGTCAGTGTTAATTTTTTAATTCATTCTTGTTTGTTTTAGTTGTTTGCTTATTGGTTTAAAGTGTCTGTCTAAAAATCCACGCTATCTTACTATGAATTTTGTTTATCATTATGTTTATGAATACAAATAAATAGACAGGGACGCGCTAATTAATTAAGATTCATAGACATACATACTTTTACTTGTATTTCGCAGACAGCAAGATCAGCAATGCAATGGAAAAAATGATCTTTGTCTTAAGGCTCCTTACTAACTATTTACATAACAGTCATGAATGGCAAGTTATGGTTCAAAATAACAATTAAACAAGATCTATTGTATAATTCTCATATTATATTCTTATGTAGGTACATATGTATGAAATAAATGTATAAAAATATGTTTCATTTGTAAATGTCAGAAGTCCACTAGAAGAAAGAAATATACATAAAATAATATGTATTATTTGAATGTGTACAAATGCAAAAAGTACAACAATTACACAGGTATAAAACATGTACAGAAATTGGTCATAAATTGACCAAGCTCTACCTTTCTAGAATGACGTATGTTAACTTGATAACTTTATGAATATTTCCATGGCTCACTAATTTTATTACAGCGATTACTTCAATAATTTTCAGTCGATTTCTTATCATTTTTGGAAGACCAACTGCAAAAATGAACGTGTGGGCGCGCTGTTGCTAAAAACTAAAATGTTGAATAAAAATGTGTTCTTTACATCATTTTATTCAAAGAATGCGAATAGCTGCTACAATTTAATTGTTATCATTTTTTTTATACACGTTAATGTATTGTGTTTAAAGCCGCAATTAGCTAAGATTAGGATTTGATTGATATACATAACAATTTTATGCGGCATTCTCGACAAGTCTACATCCAATCAAGCAATAAACTAGTACAGTAAATGCATAATGCATTGCATTGTAACCGCAGATCTCATATAAAGATACGTCAGATAAAACTTTATGATTTGAATGAAAAATCAAAGCAATATCGCTACGACGCCTAGAAAGATGAAAGAAAGGGTTTGGGGTTACACCGATAATTGACGTCTAACAAGAAAAACATAGGTATCTGCCTTTTGTTTTTGGGAAGGAAGATAATTTACTTCCAATTTGCAGACTTGTCAAATTAACAAAAATGAGTTCCCCCATGTATTTTTCTTGGATACACTGCGAATTAGTACAATGAACTATTTGCTCGCTGTTACATAAACCCAAAAAAAATATCAATTAGTTTTAAAAAGCACTTCTGGTTTTCAGTGGGGAAGGTCTAACTATAATAATAGCTACGTTTATATAGGCAGCATATCAGAGGCCATAAGTCGCAGACATAGCGTGGGTTAGCCAACCCAAACGGAAGCATATAGTCAAAATAATCATTATACGTCCAAAATCAAATATTAGTATGCATAAATACATACAATAACATGGTTATTAAAAAATAATAATTAATCACCATCACTAATCGCCGTTTATACTTGTTACTTACTTGTAAAATGGTGGAGACTCGACCAGCATCCGGATGCATTCCACACATCCTCGGAATACCGCTTGTTGTAAAGGATTTGAAACGGACGGCATTTTGACTGATTTGAAATAGGCAAAATATTCCAAAACAACTTTTT
>JAQFXM010006778.1:0-12771 GCA_034693345.1 Entomobrya multifasciata | reverse complement strand
AAGTGACCTACACACCAAATTTGGGGTCAATAGGTCAAAGCGTTCTCGAGTTATCGCGCGGACGGCCGGCCGGACGGACGGACACACATAGTGAATTCAGTAAGTATCAATATACATTGATACTTAATAATAAGTCACGTCCAAGTTATGTCCAAGGCAGTCTTCCATCTACATGGATGTAGGCATGTAGCTTAACTGCATTGGCTTTTCAAGTTGACTTTCCAAACTAATTAGTTTACACGTCCAATAAAAGTTTGAGGGAAACTTGCAAACAAAAAAGTAGTCGGGTTTTTATTTGTAGGGGAATAATAAGTTTAAGAGAGTGGGCATTTTCTTTCCCTTTGCTTCTGACATCGACATGATTATTATTATCGTCATTACCGAAAAATTACCAACCGTTCCGTGATACCATACTATTCTAAACTTTTTCTCTTTTTCTAGTTATTTGATCCGGTCGACCTTATAATAATTTTTAGAACAGTGTACATTACTGTAGACACACAAAACTACACTGGAGGCCACATAAAAGCTACAAATATTATTTAAGCACGGATTCTTCTAATTTAAACCGCCACCACACAACCACACTTTGTGTGTAGAGCGGTTGTTAATATAACATTTTAAATAAAAATAGCACGTCAGTAAAAAAATCTCTTGTGCTAGTAAATTTGGGGAAGAGACAAAAGATAAAGAAGGTGTGTAGATGCTTATAAATGTTAAGTTATGCCATTGACACAGCATTAGTCAAATACAATAAGCTTTCGTTTCCCTTCACCTTGTCCTTATTACTTTGTTTTTCCTTTAGCATTGAAAACGGAGAACAATAAAATGCTGCTTTGTTAGCAGTTGGCAAAGTTCTATGTACTTTTGATAGTTGATACCAAATAAAGTGCGATATGGCTCAACTGTATAGCAAACTGGATAGACTAGCAGATTTACCGTACAAAGGGAAAGTACACAAACTAATATATCATTAAACAGGGCTGGTTAACTCTCTGTGGCACGATTTCGAATAAAAGAAATGTACAAAGCGAAAAAACTTCATCCGGTCCAACTGCATTTAGTTTTTGGCTGGACACCAATTTTTTCCCTATAAAATAACCTTCCCTCTGGAAAACGGAGAATTATTTGCTTCCACTTTCTACCCATTTTTGTATTTTTTGCATTCCTAAAACGCTTATGAATCTTCACAACTGCTGAATATACATAGAAAGTGGGCAATAAGCACACGTGTATCTATTAACTTGGCCTAGCATCCCAATAAAATATTACCTCAAGCGCATAGATGAGATTTGTAGTTTGCACAACCACCGCTACCTCTACTGACTCAGATGATTCCACGAGAGATTCAATTTCGTTTCTAGGATTTACTCCGCCGGGGAAAGGAAATTCACTGCTGTTGACTTGACTCAGTCAGCTCAGATTTACTATTGTTTGTACTGCAAGTGTGTTAACAACAGTGTAGTTTGGCCTCGGGTTTTGAAATTACATGCAAACATCGTTTTAGTACAAAAGCACTTGTATGTAAATTGCACATGTTTTTTTCCTCTTTTTTCCATAAAGGAAGGAATGGCATTACATATGGAAAAGGCAGTAGTGTAGTTCAAGGTGACCTATTTTGTACCGCAGTCAAGTGAGTGGCAATCGCAATATTTTTTTGGGGAAAAGCTGGTGATAGTGCTTCTGGTACTATGTTCCATACCAAATACCAGCACATTTCACATGCAACATGGTACATAACTGGTTGTCAAGAAAAGATGACGATGCTGATCCACAAACTTGACTCAGTCAAAAGGCGGCAGTAGTGGTGGCATATGCATGATAAGTTAGGTAGGAGTAGCACACGACACACATCAAGGTAAAATGTCAATGTAAAAAATTAATTTTGTAAAATAGCATGAGTAACAAAATGTTTTCTGCCTGTGAAAAACCAAAGGAAGGGGGGGGGGGGGTAATAATAAGAAGGCTGTATACAACACAAGGTACATAATAATATAACTAATAACAGTAATAACCATGTTCTACCACTAAAACCGAGAACTGCCTGTTTCCTTTTCCCCCTTCATCTTTCCTTTTTGGAGAAAACCATAATGAATGGGTTTGACTTGACTCTTTTTGCCTCTTTGACTTACCTTTTTTGTTTCTGGAAGGTTGTAGTGGAATGTGTCGTGAGCAGCACGAGTACCAGCACAACTTTCTCAGCAACTTCTAGAATTTCGTTTGAGATAAACTATGCAATTATAACTGTACGTAATGTTTTGGAACATTTTACATAACCACTCTCAATAAGTTTGCATGCATGAGTAAAATTTCCTTTTATGCCAGGTTTTTTACATAAAAATTATTTCATTTTTTTCCGTCAAACCCTGATTTATCATGCTGAATTTTTGTTGTACTGTCTCTAAATTTATCTGCATTGTCTAATATCTGTACGCCCATAAAATACCAGCACAGCTTCGTAGATTCCAAAGTGATTCGAAAGGCAATAAAAAATCCACTAGTGCCAGCTTATGCTATAAATATTCTCGAGGATTTACGTCATATTTATACATTTCCTACATATTATTACTAAAGTGTATTGAGTATGTTTGTTTATGCTTTAGTATTCATCCTCTGGTCTATATAGATGCGTTGTTTAATAGCTCATAAAATATTAGAGTTCCACAACGTTCCATTGCTGTTTACTAGAAGTAGTTCCATTTTATTTACTCTTATCATTTATACGATTCATTTACTTAAACTGTTGAAATGATTATGTATTTACATATTTTATGTGAATGCATTAGTTCATGGGAACTGCGTAAAAGTTGTTTTTTTTTTGTTTACAAGTGGAAAGATTCTGGACTTTCACTAACAGACTCGCTTTCAGAAAAGTGGGTAAAGTTGTATTCATCACATCAAATGAGGTATTTAGCATGCACGTCAAAACCAAAAGCGTGTAGTGCATGACTTTGGCATGTTGTTTGCCATATTTATATTTAGATTCTCACTTTATTTTATCGCTTTTTTTCGTTTACACTAGTTCAGTTTGGTAATAACAAGTTTATTTTGTACGAGGAGCTTTAAAAAAAAGTTCATCTCAGACTGGAATCTTCTTCCTTCTACTTATTTCCGTCGCCATTTTACGCTTTCTATGCAAATATGTTTTTCTTTTTGGCACGTTCCTTCATTACCCAATAGAGAATGGTTCAATTCAAGCCATTACAGAAAATTTACTTAAGATGGAGCACCAAAAAACATTAATCACTTTGAACACTATCTCGTCAATCGCATCGCTACTTCCTCTGCTGCTCTGCTCCCTCCCAACTGATTCACATTTCTTGTTATTTGAATAGCTACAACCATAGTTTTTTTTCCAAAACCACAAAAAGAGGATGCAGAGAAAGTTGGAGAAAGCAGTAGCAGCTGCACCGCAATGCAAACCAGATTGTATGTAGTTTCATTTTTACGCCAACAGCCAGCATCACTCTCGCCAATTTGCCTTTCCCTTGTAGACCACTGGGGTATTCTGAAATTCAATAGGTTTTTTATATACACGGTATGTACTTAGGTGTTAAATTTATATATTACATATGTGTAAACCCTATATCCAAAGGGTAATGATGCTTTCCACTCAGACAAGATGACAAGATTACATTTTGCTCTCTTTTTTCATACGACTACAGGAGCAATAAATGTAAGTAGTCCTTCTTGTTCTCGGCTCAGTAGAAGATGAGATGAAACAGTCACTCAACTCATTTTTCCGATGTAACTTCTGTCTGTGTTTGTAGTACACGCGCTGCATACACAATTAAGCTTTTATTAAAGGCAAAAGCTTAGGGAATACTTTTACATGTACGTCGAATGGTTTTGATGTCTTTCCTCCAACTGGAATTTACTGGAGCATACCATGCTACTTCATTTTCGTAACTACTCAGTAGTCATTGCATTCCAGTTTTTCGCTCTGAATATCAAATTAAGCTCGAAATAGCGTTCCCTTCTACTTTAGCATGTCACTTCATTAAAACGAAGAGTGATGCCTTTGAAATTGGCTTTAAAACAATTTTCTTTTTTGCATGTTTCTCGCTACTTTGCTCATTTTCACAGGGAAGCATTCAAAGGGAATGTACCAAATGCTGATTGTCAGGAATAAAGATTATATATTATTGTTATATTATTATATAAGATGATCTTATATGAGCTGAGCTTATAATAGGTTTATGACAAGAAGAAAGTGCCATGCTGACATACACATACACACGCGCGCATCATCATCTACCATTCCAATTACCGCTTTCCCTACATATTACACTGTAATGAGTGGTGGATGATTACACAACAGGATACATACATAATATGAATAAGTGAGCATGTGTGCATGTTTATATGTATTCATTCTAAGAATTCCACAATTCCACTGACTTCTCAAGTAAAAAGGCAGGAAATGGGTTAAATAATAAGCACGTTTTGGTTACATAACCAAACTCAAAAGGAAATTAGAGACTACATAGTTGCATGCACCCGAACCTGACGCTATTGTTAATTCTTTAACACATGTACGGTTTCGTT
This sequence comes from Entomobrya multifasciata, assembly GCA_034693345.1. Classification (NCBI taxonomy): domain Eukaryota; kingdom Metazoa; phylum Arthropoda; class Collembola; order Entomobryomorpha; family Entomobryidae; genus Entomobrya; species Entomobrya multifasciata. Next base: position 8,223 of record JAQFXM010006778.1, on the reverse strand, counting down.
TCAGCTATTCTTACTCACACTTGTGACAAACGGAATGGCAGTAGTAATATTAACTGCACAGAGTGCAGAACGTCCAGATGCAAAATGTCATGTCGTAATAATTCATTTACTACTGGAAAATAAAATTTCTCTGTCGTTCTCTAATATTTTTGGTGGAGCAGTTTGTCGAAACGTGTGTACATACATATTTTGCTTTGCCTTGAAAAGTGAAAGAACTCGTAGATTACTTGGTACTTTTTCTTTCATTTAAAAAAAGTATGAAACAGCTGTAGAAATTGCATCGATAAGAAATATACGTAATATGAGTTGATTTCACGATATGGGTTCTTAAGTTACTTGAATGTCTTATCTTGAATGAAATGAACTTTCTGAAGATCATGAAAACAGATGAAGATAATAGCTATTTGAATGTAGGTATGTAAAAGAACATTCTTTAACGGCATAGCATTGGAAGTACGTGAAAACCAAGGACCAAAGAAAAGAAAACCATTTGGACACAATCAACCATGTTATTTTCCTTCATCTTGCATGCTAGCTTGGGATGATGATAATGAAGGAGAAAGTTGAAAATAAGAACGTAACGAAGTTCAGTCGTTTCGGAAGATGCTTGCACACTTCCAGCTAATAATTTCTAATGTCGCTTTTGTTGTCGCAAGCTATTATTCTCAAGTATAGAAACTAAATAATAAAAAGGAAAATGAACAAACTAGAATTTTTTATTTGACTTTCACTTGTAAGAAGGCGGACTAGCACAAAATTATTGTGTCAAAAATAAAAGAATAATGGTTTGTAAGGAAGCTGGAACTTTCGCGTTCACCAAATTTATTTCTTAGAAATTAGTTAAATGAACAGTAAACCTAAAAATTATTTTACAAAACTTAAAAATATGTATATAAGTAAATATTTCAATGGTCGCCCTAAATCTTTTCTGGAAAGTAAATTGAATATTATAGAAAATTCGGGTAAAAGTATAGAGAAAAAGTAAACGGGAAGAAAAATGAGTTTTTAGCTAGAAAAATTGTAAATTACAAAACAAATAACAAGCAAAACTTTTTTCATAACAAATATCAAACTTCTAACAAAGTCATGTCATAATGCAAAACTTTAACTTTGCTTTGCCCTATTACGCTTCATTTATACAACTTATTAGTCTTTGCCCGATGGTGCTCTTCTAGTCTTTTCATGCTAAAGTCTTCTCCTTAAAAAACTTTCCACCATGCATTTCTTTTGGCTCACTAATCACCATCAATTTCAATTGGCAATTATACTGCTACTTGAGCATATTTTTTTCTTGCTTTCATCAGCATAAATACAAACACTTTCCTTCTTGCGTAGTTGTCCTGCTGGAACTAATATGGCTTTTGTGTGTATCATGTGCTTCAAACAATTTCATACAGAAAAGAGGAAAATGGCAAAATATACAATGTTGTCCCGTTAGTTATTGTTATGATTATTATGAAGCCATATAAGCCATGGTGGGTGTGTGTTTGATATTTTGTTTAGTTACTTTGTTGGTTATAAGAGCAAAAGGTTTCCGTTTTTATTCAACTACTTTTTCTTTAAAGCATCACGACCGAGTGAGTCAGAGTGAAAGCATGGTTATTTGGGCTTGTGCCGTGTCTTTATTTATGGACGAGGTCCCCTTCTGTTCTTATGGTGCAAAATGGACTATTGTAATATCTAAGGATAATGGCATAAGGAAGAACCGCTTATGTTTAAAAAATAAGCGAAACATTACAAACTTACGACAATGGGTCGAAAATTGAAAACCTTCTGAGAGCTTGTTATTTTTGTGAACACATACAACTGTCTAAGGTCAAAACAAATTTAAACGAAGGTTGTTGGAAAAATTCTACAGACTAATAAATCACTTGTTGTCCTGTAGTCCTTGTTAAAGTCAAGTGAATATGTGAATAAGAAAAATAAAGGCTTAATGTGAAGCCATGCATCATGCATTCCTCCTTTTCTCTCCAACAAGCAACAACATTTTATACATAAGTATGTAATCCACCAAGTCTACACAAAATTTTCTCTTCACACACACAAAACTGCTGCATTGTACCCACTGGAAAAAAGTGTTATGTTGCTAGTTGCTTGATAGAGACTCATTTCTTCTTTCTTCTTCCTCAACACCAACTCCACCACCACTATTACCACTGCTGCAGTTTTTTCTGCTCCTGTTGTAACTCTACATATTATATGTATAAGATACATGTTTAACATCATATTAAATATAAGAGAGAGAGTTGTTGTACATTACACAAGGATACAAAAGCTAAACAGGCAGAAAGAGAGTGAGCAAGAAGGGCCCTTTTCTCTCACACAGGCACATATACACCCTAACATGTATACTTGAATAACGACAGCAAGCAAACCGTCATCAAACCCAACCAAGTAACAACACAAACTGCTTTCTGCAGACGAGCTCTTTTCTCTCACTTTTTTCCACTCTCTCTCTTGCTTTTCCCAAGCAGCTTGGTTGGGCAAGCATACCGAAAAAATCAGTCGGTTTTCAGAGTCCGCGTTGTCGAAAGGCTTCATTCTTGTATTTCCAGTTACATGAAAAGGCAAAGAACAAAAAAGCCTGCTAGCATTACTAAAACAACGTGCTCGTTCTTCTCAGAAACAAAGTGAAAGCAAATAGCTTACTACACAAAAAATATTGGAGTATTTTTTCTTCTCTTACAACGAGTTACGTTTTATACTTTACTTTCTCTAGTAATTTCTGATGTGACAGACAAAAATATTAAGAATTACAAAAATAACATTCACTATACTAGGTACAAGTCAATAAAAGAGGAAAATATTTTTGTGTTTGTGTACCAAATTTCAAAGAAACGATATTTACTTTAATACACTTGTTTTAATTTGTATTGTCCAGTGTATTTCGTCAGCGGAACGGAAAGAGCAAACAATCAAAAGAGAGACATGACAAAACAGAGTGACATTTTTCTCTAGAAGTGTATCGTATCGAATAAAACAAAGTGAAGGTATGAAAGAAAGTGACGGTTTATATTGACAATAGGAATTTCCCTTGTTTCTTGTTCTTATAAATAGAACATTTTATATTTATTTTGTAACAAGACGCTATTCTCTTTAGATAAAAATCTAAATGACAATCTGCTACAGAACAGTATAACAATTCAAAGAACAGTGCCCTTTTGACAACTTATGTATCCTACTTGAAAGGAAAGTATAATACATGGGAAAGCTTGGATTAAAAGGCCTACATTCAATTTATATCACTTCGACCATCTCTTGAGATCATCATCAGTATTATCACTGTATCGACTGTGCTTACTTCTTAACTCTGGGGATTTATTATAAGTGCTGTTGTGAAATAGATACTTGGCTGTATCTCCGGTTTTGGTTCTTCTGGTGGATGACCCATTGACCTTTTGTTTTTTTCTCAAGACAGACTCAGCGGAAATAAATGTTTTTATGCCGGAGGCAAGGTACCCCTGATGATGACGACGATGGTGAAAGGGAAATAGAAAAAACTTAAAAGATTTTTAGAGGATGATACTACAACCTCGTGCTCGACGTATGCCAGAGAATATTTTTTATGTAACGTACCGTTAAAAAAATCGATATCACTCAGCAAGCAAACTTTTACATTTTTCACAGACTTTTACTATTACAAGCTTCCTATGTACACAGAGACAGCAAATTGGGATTATCATTTTCCATTGTAAAGTAAAAAGTAAAGTGGAGTGTATCTCTAGTAGTCTGAGAGAGTTGGCTGACTTCTTTTGGGACCATAAATACCATAATCCTTTTTTAGACTACCGGTGCCATCGCCATTTCCAAAAACAATATGTACCAATGCCAAACGACGAGGAAGTCTTGAAGCCGCATTTATTTTAGGTAGTGCAGGTTATATCGGGGTTAATGCTTCTCTTCTACAAATATATGTACTATTTTGTATGTATCCTCGTGTTTGTGGTGGTGTGAAAAATAATGTAAAAAGGAACAGGAAGTTTGTTCATGACATGGGAAAAATGGAAGACTGAAGCAAACTGAAAAAGCATACACCCGACCAAGCCAAAGTCTCAGATGCACGCTAATAAAAATATCCTGTCTACCCACCACTACTGATGATAAATAGTAGCCTTTTATTATATAAAAAGTCCAAGTTATCATCATCGTTAGTTATTATTATTACACTTTGGGTGCATACTTGGAGTCATCTTTTCTGCAAAAACACATTACAGCAGTGCTAGAAGAAGGAGCAAACACTTTTAAGTGTGTTTGCAGTTTTGCACTTGTGTATATTCGTTTACGGTGTACCTCTTCCTCCTTTGTGGGTACATGCTTGAGAGAGACGGAAGAGAAGGAGAACAAGAAGTTGTGAGTATGGTGAATACAATGGATCTGGGTCGAGGATTTCTCAAACTTCAAGAAGATAACAACAGTCGGAGGAGCAGTAGTCTTTTTCGACACAAACCTCTTGAGTTGAATGGTACTAAAAAAACTTTTCTCGATCATCTTTCTCTTTCAAAAGAGAGTTTCTCTGTATTTTATTATGATTACTTATGTAAAAAATTTAAACATGGGGAAATAATGTTGAATATAGAGTTGTAGAACATTCCAGAACTGTAGCAGAAAGTACATGGCATATATATTGATTATGTATTAATTCATTTCATTCTGGTGCAGAGGTGGATGAATTGTGGAAATCCAGTTACCGTTTCATTTAAAATCATAGAGTTGGCAGAGAAAAGGCATGCATGCAAAAGTAAATTATCATGGAATATCCTTTTATTATGCAAGTAAGCTTTTAGTATCTTCTGCGCTTTTGTAAGACTTCTCGTTAATGAATGCAAATATTATGGTAGATCTGCTCTACTGATAGTATGGTGGTAGTTTATGACGCAATGAAGGTAGAAATTCATATGCTTTTACAATTCCTCTCTTTGTTTTGCAATAGGTTTTTACAAACATAAAGGCTTTTTTTATCATGATGACTCATGGAATAGTTTTGGAGCTTTTCACTTTGATATTTCGTGAAATAAAGCTATCAAACTCGAAAATGGCAGAAAATAAAGCAGTAACATTTTGATAATGAGATCTGAGATATTTCCTGTTTACTCTTTACTTCATATTAGTTTCTCTCCATTAATTTCGATGACATAGCAGTTTTAGTAGTTTCATTTTTATTTCTATCCGATCATTTTGTTAATGATCAATAAAAGATAAATGAAATTTTCAAGGAGTTCGCTAGCATACAGTATAAAATTATAAAGTATATTTTATGTGATTTAGATGGCCTTCATGCACTTGGTTGTGTAACTTCAGTTCCAGTTCACAATTAATATACACCAGAATTATAGTTACATGTCTGTAGATCGGGAATATCACTTATGGTAAAGTTTTAAGTAAGTAAATTAAAATACATAAATACTTCTGATAACCAAAAAACATCTACCGGAAATAAGTCATCACATCACAGCGATCTTCAAGTCTAGTAGAGTTTTTTCCTCCAAGTCACATCACGAAAGTCATGTCATTCTAAGTTGATACAATGTATAAATAATACAAAAGTTCACAGAATTAAAAAATACCTACCCTGTTGTATAAATTCTGACTAAATAATACCAATTAAAAAAGGACTTGCTCAAATAACTTCATTACAATTTCATTACAATTCCTGAGAACTAGGTTGCAAGTAAAATGACCTGGATGATGCGAGTGATGAACAAGACAACATGACAGTGTGTGGAAAAAGGGCTAGATGAAATAGCTACCCATTTCAATATATGTTTACAGTTATCAGTACATAATGTAACTTACAAATAGCAACGCAATAGCGAACATCTTCATTAAAATTTCACGATTCAATGCGAAATTATTGAGCATTATACAAACATAATACAAATGTTCAATTCAAAGGTATAAAAAGTAGGTGTTCCAAAATTCAGATACAAATTCACACCAACTGCTTAGGAAAATGAATTAGCATTAGGCGTATGCGCATTCTAAAAATTCTATGTTTGCATTTGCGTATTATTTGTTCGATTCTGCAAATAATTGATTCCATTCTTGTAGCTCCTATGTCGTGTATCCCAGTTCTGCCAGTTTTTACTGGACTACTAGAAAAGAGAGACAGAGTGAGAGAGAGAAGTGAAAGCACAACAGTAGCAGATAATCCGGAAGTGTTTCGCTGTAAAATAAAATGTGAATGAACTTGCCTTGGTACAAAATACATATGCACATAAATTGTAGAAAGAGGTTAAACCAGAGCCAGTACACACCAGTATACTTCCTCAGAAAAACACATGCATATGCATACTTAGTCAACATGCTCATGCTGTGTTACTACATACATACACCTTGTGTATAGATTACGTTCACACGAATTCACAATAAAAAAGATTTGTGTGTTTACTGTTTAGCTAGGTACAACAAAAAAGAGTTTGGATTGTTTGTCTTCATAGTTCCTACTTCCTGTAAAATTGTTGCATGGAGTGTCCGTCGGTTTCATTTCATGTATGCATTTTGATATATTAAGTTTTCTAAGGTATAGTACATTGCTAAATGTGTTTTCGTTTAAAATTATTGTAAAGCAACGTAACGTGACACCTTTTTGATTTTCTCATCTCCATATTTCACTCATCATGATTTGCCAATAGAAAAATGCATGGGTAACTAAATAAAGCAAGCTTGTATTTATATTTTTTCTACTTAAAAATAAATAAATTCTTTTTGACGTACGATTGATTATTGAATAAGGTTTTTCTAATTGGGAAATTGTGTAATTAATCTATACACTACATGAAAAAGAGTGTAATTCTCTATTTGTAAACTTGCTCATTAATTCAAACAACCAACTCAAACTTCAAACTTATACCCATCTTTCATCGTCCCTTTTATTTTATTTGTTCTTTATTGAAAAAACGATAAATACTTGAATGACAGTACTATAATATCCAGCCCAGATGAGCAACCTATTTAGAGACAAGTGTGCCATAATATCATCGTGCCTCAGTTTGTATTTAATAATCAATTCAATTTACTGAATGACATGAAAGGTCGAGGTCGATCGCCTTTTTGTTAATTGAGGCTATTATTTCACAGATGCACAAACCCCCTTCCTTTCTTTCAATGTCAGTGAAAGCATTATCAATTCGATTGATGCCTGGACGTTGTGTAATTACCGAAATTCAAATTAACAAAGCCATATTAAAGCTATGAGATGAGATCTAGAATATAGATGTAGACCTAGAATGTATGTATACAGTGATGGGGAAATTAATGGACATGCATAAGCTTTTTTTTGAAACGTACCTCCTGAGGAAACCATACAATAGTTTGATGTTCTTTGTGTAATTTATGTAAATGTATTGTGCAATCATTTTTAGCTGACAGCAATGAAAGCTAATGCGCATCAATAATATGTAAAAACCCGTCTAATCGCTGTACAAACTTAAACATGTACATATTTCTCAATAAAATCGATATCAATAAACTTTTACACCTTGTGAGAACGGCCTACTTAAAAAAAATTGACAGGTTTTCTCTACAAGCACGGCACCATTATTGGTTAGTTTTTCCCTGAATGATGACTGATGCGAACTGTCATACATATGAAGCTTTGTGCTTTTAGTTTTTTTGCATTATGGCTTATCAATATCCATATATTTACGTAAGGAAACAAACTATGCACATGCGAAATTGGTTAGATGTGAAAGCCAGACCCTACACGAATAGGTTTACAATAATGAGGAACATGATGTGGAAAATGGAAGAGTAGAGGCATGTGAATTTGAAGTGAAAGCACGCAACTATTTTCACCTGTTAAAAATAGCTACCTATTGTGCTACCTTTATGCTATCACATATCACATTACAAGGTACCAATCAAAAGCATGAATTATTTTGTGGCATCATTTTTTTTCTCAAGTTCGTGTTTCGTGTTTGCTGTTGCTTATTTACACAAGCTTGTTAGGTTGATCAAAAATGCTTATTGAGTTTAAGAAACTAGTTCTCTTCGACACGCAACGTTTGACCACAAAGCCAGGGCCATAAATGTACCCAGGGTCTTAATACTTTATTATTATAGATTCACTATTCTATAATACTCAACTTACAAATGACAAATCTAATTTGAAATATTTTGACATGTAAAATTTAAAGAAAATTGGTTATACAGTGTGTATACAAATTATAAAAACGAGGAAACTTTTTGAGTTTTGTTAGGTTTTTCGAAAACCCATTGGCTGCT
>JAQFXM010006777.1:0-12771 GCA_034693345.1 Entomobrya multifasciata | reverse complement strand
AATTGTCTAGTTTTCCAACAGTACTTAATGTAAGTATAGGGTAAAAACTAGATTTCTTGGAATCGCAGACCCTATTATGTATGAGATATTGTTGATCTGCTTGCCATTCGAATATGTTGAAATTTTCCAAACTGAGATTAACAATAACTTGCATAAAAAGCCTCATTTCTGCTTCAAATCGAAAGTTATCAATGTCGTCTCTCTTGTCTGTTAAAACATTTGAATTAACAAACAAATTTAGAAATTGAGTATACTCATCACCATTGGAGTTATTATTTTCTGATATTTTTTTCATTGCATTTGAAAAAACTGGATAAATAGCAGTTTGCCAACATGTGTTTTTAGCTATTACAATACTTTCTTTCTGAACGATTTGATTAATTGTTTTGAGTGTTGGGGAATTGCCAAGATTTCTAAATCCGTAAATTACAGAATTTGCACAATCCCGACAAACCCAAACAAATACATTTTCGTAGTTGACATGTAAAAGTAAGTGTCTATTTGTTTGCGTGAAGGTACCATCAACTTTGTAAAGGCCATCTCTATGCGCAGTCAAAGAATTAGCCCAACTTATTAGTAAATTTTGCTTTTGTATCTGATAATAACTTTTCAGAACCAGTAAATCGAATTGAGGCTTACTTATATGTAATGCTTCCATAAATTCTGTTAAATTAATATGAAGCTGTGGATCAATATTATCTGGTAGAGATTTGGGCACACTGAACATGAACTTTTTTAAATTTCCTGGAATAATAAAATAGTTTGCATTACCAGGCATTTGATTCAACTCGTAAAACGTTGGATCTTCGTCAAATGTAGGGGGATAAAGATACAAATGGGCTTCGCATAGCCAAGGCTTTGTTCTACTGGTTTGGTCCAGAAATGGCAAATCGTTGCATCGATTTTCAATTAGCATGTTATGACAAAACTTAACCAGGTGTGATATATTCTGCTTCTCAACATGAAATATATTTGTTTGTGTCTCAAATTCAGCTTTATTTTTATCTAGTTCAAGTTTGTAGGCAACTTTGACAATGTAGTAGGCTGATAAGATAATCGGTGTTAATATACTGTTTGAAATAGTTATATCCCGATTTTGATAATTGATTAGGTGAAGTAGGCAATTAGAAAATATTTGGGTGTAATTCGTAATGTTCAAATCATTATGATTTTGTGATGTATGGAGCTTGCTCTTGAGACGTTGTATTTCGTGAATTTGTTTGGGTTTATCTATTCGATATGCTGTCACCATCAACAAAATCGTTTGCAGTTCTAAAATTATTAAAATGTTCGGGAAAAACATGATTGAGTTAGTCGCTTGTCGAAAATTTTTTATTGTGGAATTATTTTTGAAGCTAGTTTAGAAGCCATACTTTTGAATCTAAATGGCTCTCTAGTAGAGAATTTCTTATGCTTAGTGACATTTTACTAAAGTTTTGGTATAACTTGTTGCTATGCTCTAGCATCTCTTAGAACTTATTTCGTTTGTGTAATTTTTTTGAAATATTAGAAGCTACAAAATTAAAATTTGTACCTAACTCAGGCTATGGTGCTTTTAATTTACTCTGATTTGGGAGAGTATAATGCATATGTCTTCTTGGTTTTATCATAAAAACAAATTACATCATGAAATTAAGGTAGCACTTTGCCGATTATGTTTAAATTAATTTTAGATCGGTGGTAGATAATTTCTAAGTAGTTTACTTGGTTTTTAAGAATATCTTTGCGGCAAGTTTGTAGTTAAGTTCTATGCTCTAGTAAAAAACATATTGAAGCCTTGCCAAATAAAACCAATGTTAAATTTTGAAACTCCCATGTTAACTGCCGAAATTACCTATTTGAAACAGATTTGTCGAAAAAAAAGTATCGATGCGACATAAATTTTTATTAGAATCCGATCAGTTAAAGTACGAGCCTTTTCTTATTTTATGTTCAACGTTCCATAGGAATTCTAAATATATTCTGCGTTTTTGGAAGTCATTTTAAAATATCTACATTTTTAAACTTAACTTTCTTGAATACACCAGCAATCATACCCAAGATTGTTAATACTATATTTGCCTTCTGCACTGCCTACCAATATCATTATGTATATTTAAGTTATATGATTGATTTGACTGTAGAGTGTTAAGTATTTGAAATCAGACTTTGTGTGACTTAACTCAAAAAGAACTGAGTAAAAACCAAGAATTTACATTACATTACTTCCCTTTTGCGTTACGTTTGCTATTTCAGTAGTACTTGCAGGCATCCCTGGAATTGTAGCCATTAGACACCTGTTCTGGCCCGAATGACACCAAGCTAACAACAGTGATCGACCATTTCCTTTCAGGAAGACCGGTAGTCCTTCACAAGCAGCTGCAAAGACTTAGCCAATTTACTCCTGTCGGAGTAGCGTATAAAGTAAAATAACTGCATATTAAAATTCTTCCCAAGATATTAAAAATAAATAAATCCTTCTAGCCAAAACTTGTATAGTACAAACCAAATTTAATTATAATAGAATGAATTAAGTGACACAAGTTTGCTTATTGCATGTGCAAGAATACAGCTACTTCACTCCAAAGTATTTCCTGCGACATTCATAGTAATGCATATTGTGACATAAAACTTGTTAACCCTTCTAATTTTTCTAAACGTAAATAGTTCGAATTCAAACTATACCAAAATATTAGTATGTTACTTCTTCGCTTTTCAACTATATCTTACACTAAAGTGTGACTCCGGTACATGTATGCTGAATGAATTACAAAAACAAACTTTACATATAACTTTATAAATCAAATTAAATAACCTAAGTAAATAAGAAGTTGTCCTAGCTAATATTTTCAATTCTAAAATTAATGCCAATATTGCTGCTAAAATACCCACTCCATATATAACAAAAACAACCACAATATTCCCATCCAAATCAGATGCCTTCCAAGGTGGAATATTATCTCCAAGAAAACCACCTTGAATCCTGGGCATCACATCCACCAACATTTTAGTCCACCAGTCCCAAATTCCAGCTAAATGCAAGCTTTGAATTCTCTTTAAAATTTGTGGATTAACCCTTCGAAAAAATTGTATTCCATGAGACCTTGACATTTTCAAGTCATCCCCCAAAAACGTACTCTTTCCCTGTTTTTAAGATAATAGTAAAAGGCATGTGCCTCAGAATCAGGTAAAAGTACTGCAGTTTTGTTACAATTACCCATGATACTTCTATTAACCCTATTATAATTTATTATTGTATCTACCCAATTAGGTATCAACTTACGAGGATATGACCAGGTCACTAAATCGGCTAGAGCTTTGAAAATAGTGAAATATATCAATTTTGGTACGCTGATTAAGAATATAATTACCAAAATCCCGAATGGAGCCATTTGGAGTTATGCGGAACGAGTATATGTAACGCGTTTGTAATGGCGTTCTTAAACTGATAAATTTTGCTTTCAAAATGCCAATTTTCGATCGTTTATCAAGTCAATGAGGCCTTAAAAATCAATATTTAAAATCGTTTGTAATAATTCACACATAATTTACCTGTTTCTTTATAAATACATTATGAACAAATTTTTAGCACCTATTTTTTCATATGAGGTGATATTTATCTATTTTAGTTTACAAAAATAGCATCCGCCTCAGTTGGGATTTGGTAGTTCGTAAACTTTTGTTTTTGGTAGTTGTCAAGTGGAAACTTAAGCTTTGATGACTGTGGGTTTTAAAGAAAAAAATACGTTAAGTATTTTAAAATCTATAGACTTGTGATATCAGTTATTTCTATTATTCTGTGTTTAGGTAAACACGCTGCACTGCACAATTTGTATTATATATCGGCCTAAATTAAGAAGGTAGCTTTTTTCAAAGTTTTTATCTTCAAAAGAAACAATGAACTGTCAATTTTTAAAGGAACAAATAATTCAAATTATTGTCATATGAGTTAAAGAAAGGGAAAAGGTGACATTTCCTCAAATTGACCGTTATTTTTTTGGATTTTGCGTGCAGCTACGTTTTAAGGAAGCTAATTTTAAGGTATTTGCCAACACTATAAGTAAGTAAACACGATTTTGCATCCCTTATGCGTTAGTCGGTTTCATCAACTCCTTAAACTCAGACCATAGTAGCACGGTAAATCCAAAAAAATTTCCAACGGTCAATTTGCGGAAATGTCACCTTTCCCTTCCTGTAACTCATATCTGTGGATTTTAACTTTCAGCCATCAAAGTAAAATAGCTTGTTTCAAACTGTTATATTAACTGTAACATGAGAAATTCAAATTAGTATTAGAAATCGTTAAAAAATAAGTTCAGCATTTTGACAATCTAGTACCATACATAAATATTATTGATAAAATTTAATACTTATAAAATCGCCGACATTTTTCCATTGAAAACCAAATTTCAATTTTTAGTGACAAAGTATGCTTTTTTGAAGTCCGCATCAAAAATTCTTTGAAAATACCAGGGTAACATGACGTTTTTACTATTGGTAGAAATATGACCGTTGTCAAACGAGATTTGGTTCTTAAACTGTTGAAGTTCGTCAATATTGGTAGCATTACATCATGTGCAACATTTTGTTCAGATCTCTTCCTGTAAATGCTACTACAGACAGGAAGAGTCCCATGATAAATAATTTCTAACAGCGAGAGCAAACTAAAACCCATGCAAAGGATTATGTGTTTAGAGCTGAGTATGTTCAGTACAGTAAAGTTTTTAGTTGAATTTACTTAACTTTAAAGTTAAAAAAACTATTATCATTTTTTTTAAATCGTTTGCTTAAATTCACTATTTTACTGCATTCATTACGTCAACAGCAATAACAAGTGTTTACACTGCTTTCATTAAATTGTACAAAATGTAGTTGTCAACTTATTAGATTTACCTGCGGCATCTTACATTGATTAATTATTTATCAGCAATTTGGTAATTATGAAATGATTTTGTTAAACAAGTATTTCAAATTTAATTTTAAAAACTGCTTTCAAATGAACATGTTGGGCAAATAACAAAATGTTTTAGGATAAATAAATTCGAATGAAATACAATTTTGAAAGTTACACATTAGTTTTAGGGCTATTTAAATAATCATAATGAAAAATTGTGTTTATAAATGCTAAATGGTTTAAACTAATTTTAAATTCTACTGTGCAAAATGCATGGTACTAATTTACCATTATTCTTCAATGGACTAGGTTCATATGAAATACTACTCCAACTTAATGTTGATTTACCACAACTGTTGATTATCATATTTACCTCCAAAGTGTCGTTTACCAGGTTTACATACTTGCTCTTCTGTACGTTCTCCCAGATCACCAATTTTTTCTTCATCGATTTCTGAGCTCATGTTCAAATGCACACAATTTACTGACAACTGTTTTATCGATGGATTTCCAGAAGTCATGTTACTACTCGAAATATCCATTTCTTTACCAGCGCAATACCAACACAAGAAAATTGCAAAACAAACATAAAAATTGATATTCAAATTCAAAAGGAACGAAATATTCGTAATTACCAATTTTATCACTTGAAATTATGTAATGGTGGATGATGAGCCACTGGCTTCATATTTTCTGGAATTTGGGATGATGTAAAACCTTCAGCTGGCCTTTCACGGAATATAAGGTCATCATTTAAATCGGCATACTCATTATCAGTGTTTTGGAATGCAATGAATTGATAAGTGGAATTCGCTTTGACATTACCAATCAAATTCTTTAGGTGATAATAAATTACCAAATACATCACTGGTGACGGAATGTCGGTGTTTCATTCCTATTTTGGGAAAAACGGTGTAATTAATAACCAGCAGGTGCAATATTGTTACTTTTACTCATATTGCTCATTGTAGTACTGCTAATTTTACACTGTTGGTATAAACTCAGAAAACTGTGTGATTTTCTTACTTATTTGATACAATGACTTGATTTTAAAACCATGAATATATTTTAATAAAAACATGTTTTGCGGCAAATAAATTCTAAACATTTGTTCCACAAACAAGTATGTTCTTCACTGCTCCATTTGCTTTACTTAGACAAGCATTCTTTTGTAACTTATACAAACACAATATGCCAGTATCACACAAATATATTGATAATATGAACGAGAAAACGGTGCACAAATAAGTGTCGAAGTTCTTTTAAGATAACATCAATTTAATTGGAGTTGTTTGTTTTCTGGGAGAGCATGCTGTTCACATGGTTTCACTAATTTACCTTGTATGAATTTATACATTGATATTTTGTTACTCGTTTTTCGTAACACTGAAACTTCAAAAGCTGAAAAATGTTTTTTTTTGTTTTCTGGTATGTAAACAACTAACATGAATTTGATACATACATCCGCGATCTATGATATTTTCCTTTTTTTGTAAAAGATTTGGCTAGATTTCTTTGATACAGTTGGTCTTTTTTCAGGACGATACAAACTTACTAATGCTTAACTGGTTTCAAGTTTATATACATAGCTATTCAATGAATATTTTCTGCCTATTTATCGGCAAAATATTATGGTATGCTATAAGTTTCAAGGACATTTAGAAATGGTGCATTGTGTAGATAGTAAATTGACATTTTTAATCGTGTAAAACGTTTGGGAGTGTTTGGTATCATATAAATCAATAGGAGGCAATTATGTACAGTTATATTAGAAGTAATCATTTGTGAATTTGAATGTCAAAAATATTAGACATTTTAAGTTTTGGTTATTCCTAAGTTAGAATTGCGTGCAAGTGGTGTGTGTTGTGGTGAAAAGTTAAGTATTTCGTTTATACCACTCCATCAAGTAATATCTATACTCATTCAAGTAATCAGTATGATACCTATGAGTTACCTAGTTAAAAAAAATTCTCGACAGATTATTGGTGTTAAATGTTGCTTTCTTTTAGCATTAATAAATTTGCAGCATATGACATCGAAAGCTCAAGAATATTCAGCGGAGTGAGTTCATCCACAAAATTTGCAGAGCTGATCCTAATTTTTAGTGGTGCACAAGATGCATAAAATCTTTTTTCCCATTTTCGATCCCGAATCTGTTGACCTGATGAGTTGTGTTCACTTTTCAATCTCCACAGCAATTTTTTTGACTTTTGGTATACCATAGCCATTTGACCAAATACAATTAGAATGCACATGAAACATTCTACCTTTAGAAAACCTAACGTTGCAGCAAAACCAAAATTGGTATTCCTACTTGCAACAAGTTTTGACAATGCTATAGCTTCACACAAGATAAGTCCAGAGATTATGTTAAGCATTGGCGCTTCCTTTTGAATTCCATTTAAAAGTACAGTCAGAAGCTGAATGTGCCTGAATACCATAGCCCGTTTATAAATAAATCCAGTTTTAATGGTAGACACGCAACAAAAATCTGCAAATCTATTAAAAGAAGTTAATTGGTTTATGAATTATAATAGTAAACAGTATCATATCCATTTAACTTACATTTTCATGCAGCCAAGTAATGTTAATGTGCACAAGTTATAGAGCATTCCAACCATTAAATTTGAAGGTGCGATCAAGAAATTCCAGACCCAATAGTTGTAACACAAAACAAGTATTTTTGCACAAGTAGCGATAGAATCAGCCAAAATGCCCGCATTTTCTGTTTCGTGCTCGTATTTGGGTATTAGCCAAAATCCTGCCAGTGATGGTTTCCATGGATTTTTTAAATGCAATCCAAATACAGCTCCAACCGGTGTGAGAACTTGCGACAGAATAACAACCTTTGCGAATGCCCAACCTAAGAATTGTAGTTTTGGTAAATCAGCAAGTTTTCCCATATTTTTAAGATGCATGCTGTCAAACTGAATGAGACCATTAATAAGCTCAGCAATTTGAAGGGATTTTCTGGCACAAACTTGGTGGTAAAATATACTTGTTGTAATTATTAGTATAAGCAACCAAGGTATAATTAATTGCTCAACAGGATTTCTTAGAGATGAGTATATTCCCTGAATCAATAATAGCAGAACAGTAGCTGCTGCAAGGTAAGACTTGCGTTTTAATTTTTTTTCAAACTGATTGTCTTTTACGACATGCAGGAGTTTCGTTGAGTAGGTTTTGGTTGTTGGGTAAAACCATTCTAAGGGAATGGAATGACAGAGACCGGAAATCGTCAGGTTATTTCCATAAAGTCTCAGAATTTGTGCCATCTTTAAAAATAGCTTGTTGTGCGTGTACAATTTGGTGTGTTTGAAAATATGATGGTAGTTATTAGAGCGACAAAACTCAAACTAAAGATGTTCACTACTGTAAGCGAACAACATAAGTATTCGGGAAGTATTCTAACTATATGACATACGGATTCCACTTAATTTTAAAGGTAACATCCAAAATAATAATATATTCTTAAAAGGTAACGTTGTAGGCATGTGTTTCGTGCTTCAATTTGAATTAAAAATTTAGTGCGTAATGGCCGTATCCTTTTCTTGTTTTTGTCCAGTATACGTTTGTGTAAGAAAGTCAATTAATATTCACATGCTTTGAAAGGATTTAATGGGATTAATTTATTGTTTTATAAGTTATTGTTCAAACTGAATGCTTAAGTATGCTGTCTTTCTTATAAAATCTGATGTTATAAAATAGCGTTAACCACATGTGCTGCTGTCAAAGTAGTCCATAAATATTGTAGGTGACCTGTGGATGTGGTATAATAAGCTCTTTTAGTGAAGTAAAAATTATGTCCAGTAAAAACGCCGGACACTTCTAGGATTTAAACCTACTTTCTTATTACATATCTTGCGTGAGATAACAAAAAAAAACATTTATGCAAAGGAAGCTTCATAGTAATACCTTGGCTCCTACATAAGTACAATATATAAGTGCTTTATGGTTGCACGATCAAAGTTAACAACAAAAGGTAAGCAACTTAAAAATTGATAGAAGTTTTTAGAAAACATTAAGATTGTTTCAAACGGATAACGACTATTTCCATAACCCTTTTTACTACTTCTATAACCAGGTTTAATAATTTCGTAACCATTTTTATTTATGTCATAGCTATGGTGTTACTACGATAAAGTATAAAAATATCAACTTCATGAAATAATTACCGTAACATACGAAATAATCTTGACCTCGTTGCATCACAACGTCAAATATTTCTTGCTGGTGATTATATTTTACAATTTTGGCTGTGTTGACTCCAAATTAAACTAAAACTGGTCGGTTTTATGTTATAATGCAGAGAGAAGCAAAAATTGGCTAAATAATTTAAATGGGATTCATTCCAATAAAGTTCTAAATTGGAAATATGTTAGATCCTTATCCAATTCGGCAAAGCAGGTATTTTTTCATTTAGATAGTAAAACACTCCATCAAATTGTTCCACTGAAATAATTTGGATTCCCAAGAAAAAAGTGTTTTGTTACAGAACTAAATGCACCTTTTCCCCTATCATCAAAAAGTTTTTTATTCTGCTGCACACCTTAGAATTATCTTCAATGAGCTCGTCAATTTTATGATACAAGACAACAGAGATTGTCAGGGCATTACTATTTTCTACATGTATTTACCTTTAAACGCATTGCTGATTACTGAGCAGTTAAATTTTAAGTAAATCTCAATGTCGAAATAGCCGACAATCAATCCACTTGTTCAACTAAAAGTTCAATTAAACTCCAGTTATTTATGTTAGTTGTTTTATCTGTTAGTTGAATAATCAAAGTAGAATGACATGTCATTGAAATCAGCAGAAAAAGTCATACCAGCCGTTCGAAAGCTGATAAAACTGGAAATACGAAAAGCCTTCGATTCCTCTTGAGCCATATCTGTAAAAATGTGGCCTTCAAAACTTGTTCCGAATTTGTAGCGCAATATTCGAATCAATGTTTTCATTTTTATTAACTAAAGCCCATCTTTGCAAAAGCCTAATGTGCCCAAATCATTACAAAAAGATTTTGTTGGGAATGGAAGGAATTAATGAGATCTGTATAAACGTTCGATATTTTCAAAAGATTAAATTACAAATTTTACCGGAGTAGTAGATAAAGTACTGTTTGTATCCTAGAATGATTAATTTAAATGATCAGTTAGTTAATAAATATTTAAATGTTAAGTTGGTTAAAATATTTAAATGTATTTTTAGAATTTATTGAGAAATGAGAGTGTTTTATGTGAAAATTCGTACCATTTTTCGTTTTTTTTTCGCTTTCCTTATAACTATAGGGAAAATCACAACGTTTCTCTAAATTATATATATATAACAAGATTTTACATGGAGAAATGCAAGTTATTTTTTGCTTTGATTTTATATGAAAATGCCTTTTTCTCCTTTAAAATGCATACCTATTTTTTAACATGTGGTTTTGCATTAGCAATTTATACGCTATGCAGTATATTTAGTGGATTCCTTTACGGGATAAATGAAAGATTATATGTATGTTCATTTTCAGTTTTCTCTATAATTATAAGGAAAACCGAAACATTGTGTTAAAAAATATATGCAT
Organism: Entomobrya multifasciata; assembly: GCA_034693345.1. Lineage (NCBI taxonomy): Eukaryota > Metazoa > Arthropoda > Collembola > Entomobryomorpha > Entomobryidae > Entomobrya > Entomobrya multifasciata. Next base: position 2,328 of record JAQFXM010006777.1, on the reverse strand, counting down.
ATGAATTTTTCTTGGAGAAATGTACCAAAATCATTTCAATTTTACGCGTTAGCCATAAGTTGAATGTAATTATGAGCAAAAAACGTTCTCTTTTCCGCCTCTCATCATCAAACATGTGGCCATAAAAATTATGTAGGCAATTCTAAAGAGTAAAAAAGACAGATATGTGTATAATACGAGCATATATTATGCTCTTACAAAAAATGTTGGGGTAGGAAAGCGTATTACTATTCATTTTTTGTAATTTAAATGCAATCCAGAGAAATGCGAAGAAAAAAGTAAATGTTTGCAAGAAAAAGTGCACATGTTTAGCTCACGAACTGTATTCGATGAGCAAAAAATGGACAAGTCGACTTTTAAAAATAACTTTGAAATGAAGACTGGCTTAAGAAAAAAAGGATTTATTTCCAAGTTATAATTCTTTCCTTTATAGAAACGTCACAGTACGAATTATTTCCTTCTATGCTGCGTTTATTCACCCAAACTTTGAGACCGAGAGAGTAATGTAACCTGATATGCATGCTTTGCTCGTGAAGAAGGGGGTATGTGTGCCTGGCTAGTTCAAATGAGCGCGTGAACTTTTTTATCCAGTTGTAATGAGTGTCAGCCAAGAAAAGCAAAAAATGCCGAACTTCTCAAAAAACTGAGATGTGTGTAGGCATACAGCTTAAATTACAAGCAAAAAATTAAAAGAAATTGTCAAATATAACTCTATGGTAAATGTCTTGTGTTTAACATTGTTTCACGAGCAATTTTCAATGAGAAACTGTTTCTTCTGCAAAACATGTGTATTCATCTATACGTATTATTTATCTATGGAAAATGAATTTATTCTTTCAACCGAAAGAAAAATAAATGCATGCATATCATCATGAAAACGATTTATGTGTGTTTTTTTCGGAGAAATCTTTCGAAGAAAAATAATTTAAATTGCAATAACGTTTTTTGTATTAACCACACCGTTTTGCCGCAATGCTAATCGTAGTCCCTAATTAGTTGTGAGGTATATTTTTGGGCCGTAAATATGATTATGCGAGTGTCATATGAAATAAACGGTGCTTTTTATCATGGAAATAAATAAAATTTGAAATGCAGTTAAGTGACTAACTTGGTAATGTGGGTAAGTGGGTAATGTGGGTAATGTGGGTAATGTGGGCAATGTGGGTAATGTGGGTAATGTGGGTAATGTGGGTAAGTGGGTAATGTGGGTAATGTGGGTAAGTGGGTAATGTGGGTAATGTGGGTAAGCGGGTAATGTGGCTAAGTGGGTAATGTGGCTAAGTGGGTAATGTGGCTAAGTGGGTAATGTCGGTAATGTGGGTAATGTGGCTAAGTGGGTAATGTGGGTAATGTGGCTAAGTGGGTAATGTGGCTAAGTGGGTAATGTGGGTAATGTGGTTAAGTGGGTAATGTGGGTAATGTGGGTAATGTGGCTAAGTGGGTAAGTGGGTAATGTGGGTAATGTGGGTAAGTGGGTAATGTGGGTAATGTGGGTAATGTGGGTAAGTGGGTAATGTGGCTAAGTGGGTAATGTGGGTAATGTGGGTAAGTGGGTAATGTGGGTAATGTGGGTAATGTGGGTAATGTGGCTAAGTGGGTAATGTGGGTAATGTGGGTAAGTGGGTAATGTGGGTAATGTGGGTAAGTGGGTAATGTGGGTAAGTGGGCAATGTGGGTAATGTGGTAATGTAGGTAATGTGGGTAATGTGGCTAAGTGGGTAATGTGGTTAAGTGGGTAATGTGGTTAAGTGGGTAATGCGGGTAATGTGGCTAAGTGGGTATATGAGCAATGTTTGCAATGTGGAAAATGTGAATAGTGCATTATATGAAGAAGATGAAGATGCGATAAAAAGTATACAATCCAAACATCCAAATGTACAACCATCAAAATAGTTTATTATAAAATCATTAGTAAATTAACAGAAAATAAAATCGGAGAGTTTCGGCCTCATTTGAAACTGATGACGTCGTTTCAAGCCTGGCCTCATCAGTGTTATTGAGGCGAGATCAATCTCTTAATAACAGACTCTCTATTTCCGAGTCCCGGCTATTCCAGCTAATTGATTTTAACAAAAAAATGTTTACAATAACTACTACAACAAATATTTACAAAAGTTTTTAACAGAAAATAACAAAAATAAAATCGAATTTAATTATTAATTAGTTAAATCTAACGCATAATTTATAAAGTTATTATTCTGTTTCTGGTTTTTCTGCCATTAACTGTTTCAGAGCTTTAAGCAATCCCTTAAACTCCCCCACTCCAATGGAAGTAGCAGGTCCACACCATCTATAAACGTCACCATCTTTTTCATACGTCTTTTGAAA
>JAQFXM010006776.1:0-12774 GCA_034693345.1 Entomobrya multifasciata | reverse complement strand
TGGCTAAAGCATTGAAGGGTCAAGTCTTGTATAATTTTTGTACCTTATAGTTAGTAGTATTTAACTGAATGCAAGGTAGGTTAAATATTATTTTTGCTTAGCAGCAAATAAACTTCAAAAAATGTTTCCATGGTTTTCGTCTGTGCTTTAGTTGGCTGTTTAACAGTTTAAAACTCGTTTTGTCATGACAAACTTCAAGTTACACATTTAATACATATTAAAATGGTTAAGATTCCATTAGTAATGTTAAACATTTTTCCTAAAGAAACAGAATATAAAATTATTAGAACATTCCGTGATGATGATTAATGAAACCATGTATATTTTAAATACTCAAATGTCTCTCTGCGTAAATACATTGATAACAGAGAAAAGTATAACGGTACATATGACATCTCAGTTCTAATTAACAGTTAACCAATTAACCAAACAATAAGTTTTCATGAAACCCTCGTGATACATAAATATTGCCAAAGATTGTTCTCTATTCCAAACACTTGAACTTTAAGCTGTCTCACAGAAGATGATTCAACAAAATTTACTTTTAACAAAATCAAAATAACCAACCAAAACGACTACGTTGCATTTCGTATTTTACTTGTTCTGATTAGTCGGCATCGCCAAAACCAATAATAACTAAACTATTTAAAAAAGTTTGCTATTATATTTTATATTTTTAACTCGGTAGAAGTAATTTATGAACGTTTCTCAACCCAGACCGAAACGGTGTCGTGTGGTGGACAGTAACATCAAAATGAAACGAAAGAAGGAAAATACACTTCGTGTTTTAAAAGAATACGATTTTATGGATAATTAGAGCTAGCACGTGTACATTTTGCACTTGCTCTTAATAAACTCTAAAACAATTTGTCCAATTTATTTGACCAAGTAAGCAACTGAAACTTGTCGGATGAAATTTAATAATAATGAGAACTTTAATGCAAGTAATTTTTAAAGATATAACTGCTAAACATCAAGACAAATTGTAATTTTGCGGAATCTTACCAGGAAATCTTTTTCCACAAGGAAATCCAGGAAATCTTTACCAGGAAATCTTTCCTCTTTATTCTTTATACGACCAACTCGTTTGGTTACGTAGTCCACGCTTTACCATCTCGACAGAGAAAGGATTGCTTCCTATTATTTAGTAAATGATGATTAAACAACTTTAAAATAAAATCTTGCACGAATTGAATAGGCAAATTTTCGACTAATAAGTAAACTATCCATACTTACAGAATAATGAGAGGGCTTGGTATCTTGTTTGGGTCTAGTAAAGGTGTTCTAATTAAAATAGTCTAAGTGAGAATTATTCTAAATATAAAAGTTCTAAAGCAGTTGTTCTAAAACAATATGTGAAATAGTCTAAACGAGATATATTCTAAAAGATAAATTCTAAAAAAATCCACTAAATATTCTAAAAATAGTATTTGTATATTTAGGTGATATGTAAATCTTGTTTGTATTTCTTTTGTAAAAGTTCAAATAATGTTAGGTTTATGATTATATTAATAATGAGGACCGGATAATTTATAACTTCTTAAAGTTGGCATTTGTAAAATAAAAAATATTAAACTTAACCAAGCAAACCTAGCCACCTTTCTGTCAGTGCCACAAAACTTTAAAGAATATACTTAACCATATCCGGGTTTAGAGTAATTAACTATTTTAGATTTTATTTTTTAGAATATGTTATTTTTAGAATTATTCGCGTTTAGAATATTTCGATTTTAGAACATTTCAATTAGAATAATTTTCGTTAGAATTGTTCAATTTAGAACACCTTTATGTCACCCATCTTGTTTGGTTGTGTGATGAATGGTGAACTGAATGAAAGTGAAATGCGAAAAGTTTTCCGTTTTGTTTTTAAACTCACAGCCCATCCTACTATTTACCAACACAGAGGAGAAGGTTATTCATAGGATGAAAATGGAGTTATGATCGTGTCTTACATTTGCTGAACAATATATCATGAAAAGTATTGATAGAAATATCTTAATATATGGCACATAAAACTGTGTGACAAATACGGTTGAATAAATCAGCACAATTGGAAACAGCAAAACTTGGGATTTTTAAGAATCGCATGAACCAGTTTTTATAATTTTACAGATCATAAAAATGCAACACAAAAGAATTCGGTAAAAGAAAATTAGAGATTTTTAGTGCTAAAAGAAGGGCAGCCAATAATGAGCAGTAGGTAGGCACATAAATGTATAGGAAATTATGTAATTAAAGCGTTTCAGAAGAAAAATACCGATAATCAGTCACAAAATTTAATTGGGTACCTGCCTTTATTATAAATTCAGTTTCATCACGCAACGCAAAAACGGGATATTCTCTAAGAAATCGATTTATAATTAAATTATACAAATATTTTTAGATTGCGAATTAATATGATTTAGGCACAGATGTATATGTAGCATAATGATTTGTTACTTTGACAATGGTGACAGGCAATTTTTTTGCTGAAGATGCCACTTTAATTCAAATGAAAAATTTACGGCTGCTTTTTAAAGAGATTTGGTGGAAGCCTAATGGTTCAATTTTAGCCAAAAGACAACTGTATTTAATAATATGGGGCATTTAGGAGGTCTCTCTCCAAAATCTCTGCTGATTTACTTGCGCAATAAATATATTGGTTTTTTGAATGCATGTGTGAGAATAACGCAACAGGTAGGAAAATATAAAAAAACAAGCAATACATACATGGCTGAATCTTAAACATAATTTGACTGAAAGCTAAACTGAACTGGTTGCAAAATGCTAAAACAAGTGTGTCGTCAATGATGCTAAAACGATCTGTATTGTTTTTGGAATATTAATATTCGGTGTATGGATAGCATGTCTGTAAAAAGGCCAATTCATCACTTTCTAAAACAGTTTTCTCTCTGTTAACTTTTGGAATGGGACCACCTGCACCTGCACTTTTTTAAACACAGACACAGGCTATAAAATAAGCTTAATTTTTTTCTTACCAGTACGAGTCGTGGAATAAATTGCAGTTTTATTTTTATTGCAAGGCCATTACATTTCATCACTGTATGCATTCTCAAAGTGTGGAAATAAGTAAACTGTGCACAAGTCAGAAAATATATTTAACTGAAAGCATCTCATCATCACTTCTAAACTATATCCTTACTAATGTACACGTATTAAAAATATTATGCTGAATGCAGATATGCACACACATACATCCCATCAGCACATCTTGTATGTACACCAAGTCCTAGTAAGAAGCAAGACGACTCTATGAGACGAGACGCAACAAAACGGAACGTTTCTCTCAAATTTTGCATGCAATTCGTTCTAAGCTGAGAGATGAGATGTGCTTGGTTCTTTCTATAAGCTTGGCTTGATAAGAAGACAATGTGAACCTTTTCTTAATTCTTGAGTCCTGTCTTCATTTTAAAGTTATTTGAAAGTCGATGATAGCAACGAAACCAAATAGAGAATAAAAACGCAATCGAAAAGTCACATTCCAGGGATAAGATTTGACTGATGTGAGATGAGCCAGGATAATTGGCGAAAAGTATAGCCAGCCAAGTGAACTGGGGCTTCTGGTTGACTTGTGGTAAAATCGATACAATAAACAGGGCCAGGAGAACAATCCAGGTTAAAATAACAATAGCAAGCCCAAATTGGGATTAGAAAACTGTACTTCTGCCGTACGAAGGCTTTAGCTTTAAAAAAGCTGATCTGATGTTGAATGGTGATCATGATCGTGCAGCGAGTTACAAAAATGAGCAAATTACACTGAACTTTGAATGAATTAGCTGGTTTTAACAATAGTTGCTAATTTAATTAGTGATCAAAAAGACAGAATAATATTATTTAATAATTTTTTATTGATTCCGTATTGTACGCCCACGCACACCTCCTCCGAAGAATCCTCTCGGCGATGATGACGTCAAATGACTTACTGAAAAGACACCAATAAATAAACCACAAATTAAAAACATGAACTTTTACAATTTCATTAGTAAGCAGAGTAATTACATTAGTAATTTAGTGTTCAAAATTTACTTCATCGGCTGCCATGGACCGTGAAAATGTATCCAATCAAAAATCCCAGCACAGCGAAGAGTAAGTATAGCCATGCCTCATTCACTCCGAAAATCCCAGTTTCTCCACAAATTGAACTAAGTCCCAAACATGTCGACCAACATGGGAGCTTACACATTTATTCATGGCTTTACTAACAATCCTGATAAAAATTAAGAGCAGAAATGATAACTTGACAGGTCCCATTCCGAAACAGATTTTAGCAGTGCTGTTTATCTGGTCATGGCGTATTCTTATCTTCCGTATAGCATGACTGCAAAAGAATCTTCATCAGTTAACATTACAAGTTTTATGGCACGGTCACCACTCACCACAACCACCCACGCATATGGTGATAAGCGTAATAGTAGAAATTCATTGAGAACTGGTTCGATTATGATAGCGATTGACATTGCTGCTGTTGCTCCATTGTCATGCTATTACATAACAAGCAAGCATGCATGCCTGTATAGTCACCAGTCAGTTCATCTAACCACTTGATTGTACCACTCCTTCTCGTATAAATTAATCCAATCGAGATTTTTTTTTAAATATCCAAATCGTCATTCGTCATGTCCAGTTCATGTCCAGGCCTTCTGATGTTATGGCACTGATTTATGAGAAAAAGGAAAACTAAAAAAACTGGAAAACTGGCTATCAGTACTTTTCTCGTTTTAAAATACGCATATTAATTATTATGATGAACACCTTTTCCTCGTCCGTGTAAAAAGTAAAAACTACTTTGTCGAGTTTAGGTGCTGCAGAATTCCAATAGTCTCACACAATTTAGGCATACGAGACAAGTGGAAAAGCCAATATCAAAATGCTCCAAAAAAACTATTCAACTTTGGATAATGCTTAGCTTACATGCATACCTATTTTACGTTATAGTTTTATTTTTTCTGAAACGTAATGTTATGGCTTCCGAAAAGAGAAATGACTTTCACTACTTCAAAGGCTGAAGGAAGATGGTGATCATGCAGTGAGTTACAAAAAATAAGCCAATTACACTAAACCTTGAATGATGGACAAATGGAAAGACTACTTTTTTCAGTTTTTTCAAATGTCGTGTGTTCTGGAAAAACAGCAAGATACGTTTGTACACTCTGGTAACATTTAGAACGAATAAATACACCAGACAGAATTTTCAAACCGATTAGCACTTATCTCCCGTCTAGCATGGCTGCAGAATAAACATGACCCCAGGAAGTTGCGTAGGTTCATCACTGTATCCACGACAAAGCAAGCAGTGGATGTTGTACGATCATAAGAAAAGTCCGAACCTATTGAGTAAAAGGTTTCACAAAATGAACGATGAATGTTTGAAAGTTTTATGCATAAGTTTAGGCGATCGAATAAAGTTGAAAGAAAATGGGGTAGTGTAAACAACACAGATTTCTCACCTCAGCCATCAGTCGACAGTAAAAAATCTCATGATGGTACGGTCGTCACCACAAGCTCCCACGCACATGGTAACAAAAATGTAGTAATGGGAATTCATTGAAATGGACAGCCTTTGGAACTGGACTGATGTTAGACGATGGCATTGGCATGACTGCTGCTGCTGTATTGTCTGATTGTCTGCATGCTAATACAAAGCATGCACATAACCACGCATGTGTATAAAGTGGTGGTCCATCCCATAATTTGATTACATCATTCCTCTTCGCAATAATGAATCTAATTTAGATGTTCGTTTTTTATATTCATCCCGTCACTCATCATGTCCAGCCCATGTCCAGCCTTTCTCATGTTATCGCACTGAATTATGAACGAATGAGGAAAGCTAAATAAAAAACACGAAAACTGGCAATCACTACTTTTTTGGTTCTCTTGGATTCTGAAATTCAATCATAGTTGTTGCATTTAAAAATATTGATACTTGTGATTGATTACTGTAATTAATTGGTACGTACATACTTCAAGCGTGACTTCCCTGGGAGTTATCAAGCACCCCAAATGAAAAGCCTGAATTAAACACATTTTTATGGTTTTTCTGACCACGTAGGTTATCATGATGCCCCTCAATTGACTTAAAATCATTCATTTAATTAAAAATTAAGCTGTTATAAAGGTTAACAGTTAACAACACACTATTTGAATTTTGATCGAGATTTCGAAGTTTAGGAAAGTTATTTGGTTAATAAGTTGCAAGATAGGAGGGATTGAGGAGGATATTTTTGCATGAGGGGAGGAAGTGGATGGAGTTGTTGTTGGGGGCACTGGTCTTGATTGGATTAGGAATTCGGAATGTGAAAGGATGGCTTGCTACGTCTCGGTGTGTACAGGTGGAACATGCAAATTTCAATCCCCGGTGCAGTGCTGGATTGCACTATAACATGACTGGCCATTAAATTGGACTTACGGACTATGGTTTGATTGGAGTCCATTTGAATTTTACACAATTGGAGCCTACAAGTTTAAAACAACACATTATTTTCTGGATTCAGCAGTTTATGAAGATGGGGTTTTCGAACGGATATCTTTAAGGTTGCTTGGTGTGATCATGCAAGGTTGGCTTTATTTTGAGGTTGAGCTCATGGATAAGACTGATGACATCTTGGGAATCTATGCTCTAATTCAGGACAAATGGTTCAATGACCGACATTGGTGAGTTTGTGTCCAAGCCTGGCCCGATAAACAATGTGAATCAAAAGCCCCGAACTTGTGAAGCCAACACCATCTCAGGTTATACCATGCTCTGCAATTGGATTCCGGGAAGCTTATGCACAACAATTATGGCAAAAAAGAAAGCTTGGCTAAACATATTAAACTACAAATTTATATTATTCTTTATTAGCACGGACGTATTTTATTCACAGCACCATAAAGAATTGAATATAATGTGTATTCCAATGGAACGTAATTTTTTAATGTTCGAGGTATTTTATAAAACTATTGTGCATTGTGCATGTTATTACCAAACTGATTTTTTTACGTACTTATGTCACTATTTTAATAACTTTTCTTTTGGGCATGATATCATATAACTCAATGTCAATGATATATAAAAAACAACTTTTACAACGACATGGCTTGCTGTTTAAAAGCTTAAAACATGTTTCCTCATGACAAATTTCAAGTTACACATTTAATACATATTAAAATGGTTATTATTTCATTTGTTATGTTAAACTTTTTTCCCAAAGAAACTGAATAAAAAATTATTAAAACATTTTAATATTTGCCTTGATGATGATTAATTAAACCATGTCTGCTTTAAATACTCCAATGTCTCTATGCTTAAATACATTGAAGACAAAGAAAAAGATAAGGGTATATCTGACAGACAACTTAATTCTAATTAACAGTTAACCAATTAACCAAACAAACGGTTTTTTAAACTAGCAATATATTGCAAAAGATTGTGCCCTATTTCAAACACTTAAACCTTAAGCTGTCCCACAGGAGGGGATTCTACAAAGTTCAACTTAACAAAACCAAAACAACTTTTCCCGAAAAATGATTTCCTTAATTTTTTATTTGCCTGTTAACATTACTTGTTATGGCCATGACAAATAATATATTAAGTATTTAAAAATGTTAGCTACTACTCGGGTGAAGTCAATTACAAACGTTTCTCAACCCAGGCCTAAACGGTGTCGTGTGGTGGACACTATTATTAACATCAAGATGCAACGAAAGAAGGAAAATACTTGTATTTCAAAATGAATATGATATTATAGATAATTGGAGACAGTACGTGTACATTTTGCACTTGCTCTTGCTAAACTCTAAAACAATTGGTCTGACTGATGGTCCAATTTGGTTAACCAAGTAAGCAACTGAAACCTGTAGAAAGAAACACAATAATAATGAGACAGTTTGCAAGTAATTTTTAATGATAACGGCTATGTATCAAGAAAAAGTGTAATTTTGCGTAAACTTACCAAGGAAACTTTTTTCTGAAGCCTCCAGACGGCAAGCTGGTTTTGTTACGAGATCCACAGTTTACCATCTCGACTGAGAAAGGGTTGCTTCCTGTTATCAAGTCAATGATGATTAAATTTGAAAACAAAATCTTGAAGGAATTAAATAGCAAAAATATCCGTTAACAATAAACTATCCGTTTATCTCACCTGGCAAACTAATCATCATTCCGTTTCCACAACCACCAAACTTTGAGGAAATTTCCCTTGATTAGATTAATGAATAGTTAAATGTTCAGTTGAATAGTTTTTAACAGATAAACTATCAGGATATTTTATTTTCAAGCAAATATTTCTAAAAAAGGATCGACTGTAATTCTAAATCAAACAGGTACTAGTCACACATGCTTACGGAATAATGAGATGGCTTGGTAAGTATCTACTTCAGTTATGTGATGAATGGTGAACTGACTGAAAGTGAAATATGAAAAGTTTCGTCGTTTAATTTTTAAACTAAGCCCATCCTACTCTTTACCATAACAGAGGAGAAGATTGAAGGTTATTCATAGAACGAAAATGGAAACATGATTGTGTCTTATTTGCTGAACAATATATCATAAAAATATTTATAGAAATAAGCCAATATATAGCACATAAAACTGTGTGACAAATACGGTTAAATAAAGAAGCACAATAGTGTAATAATAGTTTTTATGGATACCTTGATACCTTTTCGTTTAGATGCAGAATTGAGAAACTTGGGATTTGTAGTATTTGCATGTACCAGGTTTTATGATTTAACAGGTTTTAAAAATTACTTTTAAGATAATTACTTTATCATAAATTCAGTTTCATCATGAAACGCAAAAACGAGATATTCTCTAAGAAATAGATTTATACAAGTTAAAAGGTAGATTTAGGTACAGAGAAATGAATATGTAGCATAATAATTGGTTACTTTGGCGATGGGGACAGTTAGTTTTTTTTGCTGAAAATGTAGCTTTAGTTTAAATGAAATTTAATTTACGACGGCTTTTTTAAGGAAATTGATGAATGGCTAATGGTTCAATTTTACCCCCAAAAACATCTATAATTCATAATTTGGGAGCATTTAGGAGGTCCAAAATCTCTGCAGAGTTGCATGCGCAATAAATATATTTGTTTCTTGAACGAATATATGTGAGCATAATGCAACATGTATGAAATAGTGACAATAAGCAATATATAAAGCTGAAGCAGAAAAACGCTAAAACAAATGTATTGTCAATCATGTTAAACTGCATTCATGTTTTTGGAGCATAAAGATGCCTGCATGTCATGCCTGTAAAAAAGCTAATTCGTCACTTTCTAAAACAGTTTTCTCTGTTCGCTTTTGGAATGGAACCACTTGCACTGTTTTACCACAAGCTATAAAATAAGCTTACCATTTTTCTTACCAGCACGAATCGTGGAATAAATTGCATGTTTATTTCTATTGCAAGGCCATTACATTGCTTGCATCACTGTATGCATTCTTAAAGTGTGAAAATATGTAAGTAAACTGTGCACAAGTCATAACTCATAACATATTTTTAACTGAAAGCATCTCATCAATCACTTCTAAAATATATCCTTATTATCCTTACTAATGTACACATATGAAAATATTATGCTGAATGCAGATATGCACATCAGCATTGGCACAGCATGTACACTAACGTCCTAGTAAAAAAGCAAGACGACTCTATGAAACGAGACGCGACGAAAAGGAACGTTTCTCTTTTTCACATTTTTCATGCAATGTGTTCTAGCATCTAAGCTAAGAGACGTACATAAATATGTACATAATCATGAACCTATTTTAAATTCATGTGTTCAAATAACTTTATTTACCAAATGAAGAATAAAAACGCAATCGAAAAGGCACATTCCAGGGATAAGATGTAAGATGAGCCAGGATAATTTGCGTAAAGCATAGCTAGCGAAGTAAGCTGTGGCTTCTGATTGACTTGTGGTAAAATCGATACAATAAACAGGGCCAGGAGAACAATCCTGGTTAAAATAACAATAGCAAGTCCAAATCGGGATTAGAAAACTACTTCTGCCGTACGACGGCTTTAGCTTCAAAAAAGCTGATCTGATGTTGAATGATGATCATGCAGCGAGTTACAAAAATGAGCAATTTACACTGAACTTTGAGTGAATGAATGAACTGGTGTTAACAATACATAGTTGCTAATTTATTTACTGAACAACGCAGAGTAATATTATTTAAGAATTTTTAAATGATTCCGTATTTTACGCCCACGCACATCTCCTCCTCCGAAGAATCCTTTCGGTGACGATGACGACACATGGTTTACTGAAAAGACACCAATAAATAAACCACAAATTAAAAACATGAACTTTTAAAATTTCATTAGTAAACAGAGTAAGTACATAAGTAATTTAATGTTCAAAATTTACTTCATCGGCTGCCATGAACCGTGAAAATGTATCCCACCAAAAATTTCAGCACAGCGAAGAGTAAGTAGAGCCAAGCCTCATTCACTCCGAAAATCCCAGTTTCTCCACAAATTGAACAAAGCCCCGAAACTGTCGACCAACATGGGAGCTTACACATTTATTCATGGCTTTACTAACAAAAAAAATTAAGATAAAATTTAAGAGCAGATATGACAACTTGACAGGCCCCATTCCGAAACAGATTTTAGCAGTGCTGTTTATCTGGTCATGGCGTATTCTTATCTTCCGTATAGCATGGCTGCAAAAGAATCTTCATTAGTTAACATTACATGTTCTATGGCACGGTCATCACTACTACCCACACATATGGTGATAAGTGTAATAGTAGAAATTCATTGAGAATTGAGAAATGGTTCGATTGGGACATTGCTGCTGTTGCTCCATTGTCTGCATGCTATTACACAACATGCAAGCATGCATGCCTGTATAGTCACCGGTCAGTTCATCTAACCACTTGATTGTACCACTCCTTCTCGTATAAATTAATCCAATCGAGATTTTTTTAAAATATCCAAATCGTCCCTCGTCATGTCCAGGCCTTCTGATGTTATGGCACTGATTTATGAGAAAAAGGAAAACTAAAAAAACTGGAAAACTGGCTATCAGTACTTTTCTCGTTTTAAAATACGCATATTAATTATTATGATGAACACTTTTTCCTCGTCCGTGTAAAAAGTAAAAACTACTTTGTCGAGTTTAGGTGATGCAGAATTCCAATAGTCTCACACAATTTAGGCATACGAGACAAGTGGAAAAGCCAATATCAAAATGCCCCAAAAAAACTATATTCAAATTTGGATAATGCTTACATGCAATATTTGAATGGAGTAATAGATGCGTGCATACCACTTGCAAATGGTAGAATATATTCTGTGAGTGGAATTAAGATTTAAGCTGCTAAGAATTGAATTAATTACAATAAAACAAATAAATACATGTGAGGTAAATTATATGTTAGTGTTAATACATTTTATTGTTAAAAACTCCACTGGTCAAGTTAATTTTTATTGATTATCAGCAACTTGAACTATGGTTTATGGTTAGAGTCGAGTTGCTTTTGTTTGTCATTTGAAGAGGAACCAGAAAAATAGAAATATTTTTAGAAGTTGAAACGATAAAATGTCAATTAGCATTAAAAATTAGTTGCGTATATTATTAAACTCAAATTGCAATTTTATTTTATAATTAGTTTGCTGGGATATTGTCCCTTATGGCTACATTTGGGCCTGAGATGGTGTCGTTGATCCTTGTGGTTCCCGCGGCTACGATCTTTCCGGTACGACCACCACGTTTATTAAGCACACTTGTCACTATTGCTATTATTCCAGTGGCAAGGACGAATAGCTATGATTCGTCACAGGGCAGTATGAAGTAGACAATCGCAACGAAACCAATAAAGAAGAAGAATGCAAACACAAGGCAAATTCCAGAGATAATATGATCCAATTGTAATCCAGTGTAAAAATCAGTAAAAAATAATCAAATAAATAATAAATATTGTCTTATCTTTGTTTCTTATTAAAATTCATCTTGTCATTTGTTTATTTAACCCAAAACAGAGTCATTTGAAATTATTTATCGTCGTTTTCCCATAATGTGTAAATCGCCCACTCGCAACTTCCTCCACCCTTTTACATGCTTTGCATAAATATTCAACCAAACATGCATACATACGCATACGGACTAATTGACTAATTACTTTTGTATGCATAATGCATAATGCATATTACGTACATGCCTGATGCATATCATATCTTGTCATATTAAATATCCGAATTATCGGATTTTTTCCTATCCTCAATTGAAATCTATTTCAAATACGGGATTAAAAGCATCCTTTATTAATAGTCTTAATGATGATTTATCAATTTTTAATTAATTGGAGATTTTTTATTTTAAACTGCATGCTTAAGTGATGATGCCATTTATGCTGTGCTATCTCAGTTCATTATTTTAATCAATTTTTTTATTACTTGGTTAATACATGGCACGATAAATGTGGCTTATTATGATTTTGTCACCAGAAGAACAATACTTGACAAAAGCGTTCGTATGATGCATACACATGTGGATGAAAATCTACCAGAAATACAAAGGCATTTTATAACTGTGAAACAAGCAATATTTACTGTGGCAAGATAATTTATAATGCTGTAGCTTTTAATTAAAATGCCCCTTGTTAGGGAATGGAAAACATTCCATTAGCAAGAAAGAGGCACAACTTTTTTTCTCACGAATGGAAGGACATCGTACATTACAAAACGCTAACCATTTATTTCTCCTGACAGTCAAGAGAAGTTGAGAGTTGAGAGGCGACAACACGAAAAAATATTTTGCACGTGCATTTCTTATGTAA
>JAQFXM010006775.1:0-12775 GCA_034693345.1 Entomobrya multifasciata | reverse complement strand
GAGTCGGGTGAAGGGGCAGTCGGGAGTCGGGTGAAGGGGCAGTCGGGAGTCGGGTGAAGGGGCAGTCGGGAGTCGGGTGAAGGGGCAGTCGGGAGTCGGGTGAAGGGGCAGTCGGGAGTCGGGAGAAGGGGTTCCACCTTAGTAAACAGTATCATTATTCCACAGTACGATGTCAACATTTGTCTTGTTTGTCGGACAGTTATCACTACGCTGAATACGGGGTGAATGGCAAATGTTTTGAAGAAATTTATTTTAGTGATGAATCTAAAATACAAATTTTACACATATTGGTATAGTTGAACATACAGACAAATAGTCTGACAATTTTTTCAGAATTTCTACGAGACTAAATGTATGAAATGGAAATTCACTTTAAATACATGATAATTTTAAAACATAAAAAACCTAATATTAGTATATGATATTCTCGTAAGTTAACTAAAGATATTAATAACAATAATATAATATTATACCCGTTATGTGAAAGATAAGTTAAAATTTATTGTAATTTTTGAATAAAGGTCGACTTGGTTATTTAAACCTGATGTGCTTGATACTGAATTCAAAATTGCTTACACACGCACTAAAACATTAAATAAATACACAGAAATAGCACTTATCCAAATAGACGTTGCAATATATTTTAACAAATCTTGTTCATGAAAGTAGTGTTATATAAATTACATTATTCAAGAAATCAATACTTGTCATATTGCATAAACTTTAAAAACACATGCGTTAAACCATTAACTGACATCAAATAAACAGAATGACTGAGTCAAGTAAACATTTTTCTAAAGAGCGGCCCTGTTAACGTTGTGTTTCCGCATCTAAACTAAATTTTAGAAGCTAATTTGAGTCCGATTGTGATCAGATAGCAGAAATAAGAAAGAAAACGCAAATAATTTCTTAAAACCCTAATAATAAAACCAATTGCATTAGTTTCAAATAAGATGAACGTTACAAATGATAACGATAACCCAATTGCTGGTATACAACACAATGCCCAAACACCCGATTTTGTGTCACCATTTTCAACCAGTTCTACGACAGTACTTCCGTTACTCAGTGGTCCTGCTTCATGTGACCTAGTTTTCATTGAAAGGCACCACTTAAAGTACCTCTGCCACCAATCAACAATTCCGGCTTCAAAATGGTACTTTGATTTAAGCAACATTTTTGTTGGAAAATGTCCAAAATATTTGTACCCTGTAAAATATTCATGAATAATATCCTTCCCAACATATACCGGTTTCTTTTTTACTGTTAGTGAAGTGTAAATTTTCATAATCGAGTCGTCATGTAAAATCACAGCTGACTTATTACATGTTTCCATATAAATTTCCATTTCCTGATTTATTTCCTCAAATTCAGTTGGCAAAGCTGAGTGATTACTATTGCTTGGAAACATACGAGAATTATTTAAATACCACCAAGTTTTATTGGAAATTTGATCAGTAGAGAAATCTTGACCGTCAAATAAATCAGCACTTGTCCACCGAAGTGCTATTCGATACCACAACTGGGATATAAATAAAGAATTTTCATGCCCTATTTCTTTAAAGTATTCTCGTTCTGGCCCCAATTTATTTTTTACGTTTTTCAATCCTTCTTCTGACATTAATACTGGTCGCAAAAGAATTTGAAATTTATGCTCTACCAAAATCCTAAAGGTGTCATACGGAACCAATGGAGCTTGTATGGTTAGTCTGGTTATGTTATCACCTTTATATAAGTTACTGAGTAAAAAGAAGACAGCTGGAACAGTAAAAAAGCATATATAAAGGCTCAATGTGTTGTATTGCGTAAGGGTTGAGAAAAGATTGGAACCTTGATCCAAAATTGTTCCAAGCAAATCAAAACATGTTTGCATGAGCATTTTCGTTCGGCTAAAGTTTTTCGTTTGCTGATGTACATAAACTTTGAAACCTGCTAAAATGCAACATGCAGTGAGTAGTAAAACCCAAGTCGAAGTGTCAAAAACAATGAATAATTCTTTTAACACGGTTATCCATTGCAATTGCTCTTTATGACAGCTTACAAATAAGAGCTGCTCTTTTCGAAAAAGTAACCCAATTGCCTGGTAAAAGCCTTGATGGAACTCAATGTCATGGTGAAGAGCAGGTTTTAATTTGGGATGGTATTTGATTTCTTTTGAGGTGCAACTTGCAATAGATTTTCGGTCCAGACGTTTAAAGGATGATGGGTCATAGCCGGGTTCAAAACTTAATGTTAAGTTGCCTGAGAGAATGTCTGAAATAATGTGTAAATCTGCGAGATGTGTTATTGTGTCCATTTTGTTAAAATTTAGTAAACCAACATGGTCTAAGACTGATTTGATTGTTCTTCGTTCGCTTGTTTTCAATTCGTCAAACTGTTCTATATACCAGAGTATAGAAACATCAATCCAATAGGGAGTTTTTGCTTCGTTGCCACTACTGGATAACATAATATGCAACTCTGGTGGAGAAGTGGCGATATTTGGCGTTTCGGCAATAAGCTGGAGTTTATATTGATCACATGGGTCGCAATACGGGCAATGAATATATAATTCACTTCTGGATATGAATGTCATCAGAACTAGAATTGTTTCTTTTAACCGAACTAGATCTGGATGATGAAGCACAGCGGATATCCAGCTACTTAATGTATTGCAACTCGAGTAGTTTGAATACTCACTTGGTTCACAAATTAGTAATGAGTATTTTGGAACTGTGTTAATGTAAGAGTCCTTCCATTGTTTAGAAATATTGTTAAATCGATGGTTAATCCAAAATGGATCTTTTAGTACAGTTCCGAAATTGCTATCTTGAAAATATAAGGATGGGTTATTGGTTGGGCTAGGAGGACTTATGTAAATGTTTGCTTCACAGTTTACGTTTCTGATTTGGAATATCTCGGAGGTGAATTGAGTGAAATTATTAAAAAGTACACTGTATGTATTGTCTAGTTGAGTCCGATTTGAAAGATGCGTACCTGCGCTGTTTGGGCTTTTAACAGGATTCCGTTCGTGCGGGTAAAGAAAAAAGTCATCAGAAATCGAAAAGTAGCGGAGGGTTAGAACAGGTTGTTTTACAAGTTCAAAGTTAACATCAAATCCTTGAAAGTTGATTATACGGATTATACAGTTAGAGAACGCATTTGTTATATTAATGTCTGTCTGAAAATTCTTCAATGAATTAACCATTGAAAACCCATAACAAATATTCTCATAGGTAAGATAGCTAAGACATAATGTCAGAACGGTTCGAGGAAATTTGTTTCTGAAGTTTAACACCATTCTGAGAATTTAGTTATTAATTCAAGATAATTTGTTTTTCAGAAACCAATTCAAATTAGATAATGTTTTATTTGTCAAAATTAAACTGCTCGCTGCTTCGTTGGTGGCCATTAACTAAACTCCTTTTTATGTATATTTTTCAATGTCGTTAAATAAAGTTTCGTTTGTATAATGATGTCGGCTTTGCAATTATACTGAGTCATATAACTAAATTCTTAATTTGAATACTTTTAGCTTTGGAAATTTGACGGATAAGAATTAAATGCAATAAATTTAAGATAAGCTTAGCTATGCATCGAATTAATAGATGATTTATCAATTTTTTGAACAAATTATTATGGGAAGAAATGAAAGACGTGAAAAACTATGGATTATATCAGGTTTTTGTTAGAGGTTCTTCAATATAAACATCTTTATTATTTATATATTTTTAAAAATGTTTAACGATAAATGATATTATAATTTGTATTCTACTGAAAAAACAAGCGTATTCTTATATTTTTCGCCCCTGAAGAGGCTTCATGTATGAATCGAAACGTAGGGTTTTATATTTAAAATAAATATTTTTGTGTCAACACTCGTGTTCCCAATATCTTTTTCTCATAATCTTTATTATTTTTTAAGTAGGATTTTCTAAAAGACTCGTTGAATGAAAACTATGCAATAAAAATAACAAAATATTTGGTTATCTTTATTCTATTGCCATGCGCTTACTAGGTTTAAAGGCTCAAGATTTTTATAGATGATTCAAGTCTTACATCAAATTCAACGATTTGCACATCATTGCATTAATAAAGAATAGCTATTGTTGCTTCAGACAATTTCTTTTTAATGGGCTACGTGAATATTTCATTTTGGCAGCCGCTTTGTGTCAACAGTGTATCTTATGTTTAGAAAGAAGATAACAGAACCAAACCCGAACACAGAAAATGTAAAACGGCAAGTAAACAGCACTAATTCAACCAAGCTAATAAATTATGAATGAACTCTGTATGGATTTTATATGAAAATTTACAAAGAAATATAGAATTTATGCACATGTAACCAAATCGCATTAAAACGTTTTTCCCATAAAAGTATTTTCTGTTTTTTCACAAAAATGCTTAAGTATTCTTACATGTTCTTTGCATGGTACTCCTTCATAATCAAAAATTATTTTGATGTGTTTGAAGACAAGCCTTGTTATTTGAAATAATATTGAATGTGGATGATCATATCAAAACTAGCACAACTTGCATGTAAATATATATTTACAAGATAAAAAATGTACAACTTGTCCTACGAAAACTCGAAGAATTTTTAAGGAACTACTAAACTAGATTTGCAGCTTTAAAAATCAATTTTAACATCGGAAACATCTCATGTATCGTCGAAGGTTTTGAGGAGCAAAACCTTGAAAATGTGTACACAATACTTTACCAAATTAATAAAGAAAACTGCATTTTAGCAATAAATAACTTTGAAGGTACTGATATTGTCCCAAAAGCTGAAATTCCAGTGATTTTTGGACGTTTCGACTTAGAAGCCCTGAAACAAAAATAACCTGGATTCCAAAGGAACAAGTTCCTAAGCTGCACGGCAATAGTTTTGGTTTTTAATTTGTGAGATAATTCACAGTATTTTCTAGCAGTCGGACATCTAAATAGTGGCCACTGCGTTGGCGTATATGGTTTCGCAGTTCTAGTTAAAACTAGACCTTGGTACTATGAAGTCCTAATGAATCTGTTTATTCCTCATAATACACTGAAATTGGTTAAACATACAAAAGCATTTAATATGCACATTTATTGTTTTTATAGTTTATCAAGTTTAAGGCCGAAAGTTCACATTTTAGTTGCCAAGTTTTCTCCTAAAGAACCACTCATTGAAATTAAGTGTTCAAGTCTTCAATTTCTTTCGACAAGTTTATTTGAATTTTTTGCCGCCAAACAAAAGTATAGGAAGTCAAGTTGAAATAAATTTTGAAAAAACAAAAACCCAAACCAGCTGCATTACTTTCAAATAAAAGAAATATAATCATTGATAATGACAACCCAATCGCTGGTATACAACACAACGCCCAAATATCTGAATTTGTGGAATTAATCCTGCTCCCACCGTCATCACCACTTCCCTTTGCAACTAATTGAAGTTCTTGGACCCTAGCCTTCTTTAAAATACACCATCTAAAAAACGCCTGCCACCATTCTACAATACCAGCTTCAAAGTGGTACTTCGACCGTAATAAATCCTTACCACGAAAGTAGCCAAAATACTTGTATCCCGTTAAATATTCATGAATAATATCCTTGCCAACATAAACCGGCTTATTCTTTACAGCTAATTTTGTGTAAATTTTTAAAATCGCGTCATCAGATAAAATTACAGCAGATTTATTACAAATCCCCATATGCTTTTCTATTTCATCAAGCATCGTATCAACCTCACTTGGCGCAGCGGATTCTTTATTTTGTGTAGGAAACATATGAGTGTTATTAAGAAACCACCATGTATTATTTGAAATTTGATCTGTAGAAAAATTTTCGCCATCAAATAAATCAGCACTTGTCCATCTAAGTGCTATTCGATACCACAGTTGCGATATAAATAGATCAGTTTCATGTCCAATTTCTCTAAATAATTCTCTTTTTGTTCCCAATTTGCTTTTTAAATTTTCCAATCCTTCTTCTGTCATCAATACAGGTCTCAAGAAAATTGGGAATTTATGTTCCACCAAAATTTTAAACGTATCAAATGGTACCATAGTGGGTTGAACTGTAAGCCTTGTAATGTTATCGCCTTGGTATACCGTGCTTAGTAAGAAAAATATAATTGGGACAAAGGCAAAACAAATAAAAATGCTCAGATTATGTTGGGCCACCGTTGAAAAGAGATTGCAACCTTGGTTTAGCATTGATCCGACCAAATCAAAGCAAGTGTAAATAAAAATCCTTATTGGATTAAATGTTTTCGTTTGTTGATGAGAGCAAACCTTAAAAGTTGCCAATACAACCAATGATGTGATCAGTAGAACCCATGATAAGGTGTCGAAAACAGTAAACAATTCTTTTAGTACGCTTATCCAGTGCGGTTGTTCTTTATGACAGCTCACGAATTTCAATTGTTCCTTTCGGAAAAGCAATCCAATTGATTGATAAAAACCTCGATGGACCTGTATATTATGATGAAGAGCAGACCGTAATTTTGGATGATAAGTTATATGTTTTGAGGGGCAACTTGAAGCGATTTTAGAGTCCGTCCGCTTAAAGGACCTAGGGTCATAACCAGGCAAGAATATTATTGTCGAATTGTCTGAGAGTATGTCGGAAATTATGTGCAAATCTGCGAGATGTGTTATTGTATCCATTGTATTGAAATTGATTAAGCCAACGTGGTCCAGAACTGATTTAATTTTTCTTCGGTTTTTTGTTTTAAATCGTCAAACTGGTCTATATACCAAAGTATCGAAACTTCAATGGAGTAAGGAGGTATTTCGTTTAGAGTTTTCTTAAATATCATATTATTCCATTGCCAATCAGGCGTTACAGCATGCGGCGTTTGAATGAGTTCCAGCTTATATTGATCACACGGATCGCAATATGAGCAATGAATGTATAATTCACATACAGATGGGAAAGAGATCAACACTAATATTATCTCTCTTAATCGTATCAAATCGGGATGATGAAGAACAGTTGAAATCCATGTACTTATTTGACTGTTATTTGTGCAAATTGAATTCCCATTTGTAACACAAATGAGTAATGAATATTTGGGAACTGTATTTATGTAAGTGTTTTTCCATTGCTTTGAAATATTGTTAAATCGATGGTTAATCCAAAACGGATCCTTCAACACAGTTCCAATATTAGGATCTGGAAAGTATAAAGAAGGCCTGGTATGTTGACTTGGAGGATTCAAATAAATATTAGCTTCGCAGTTTATATTTCTGGTTTTGACTATCTCAGTGGTCGAATAAGTGAAATTATTCAATAAAATCCTATTGGTATTGTGGAGTCCTGTCAAATTAAATTTTAAAAACATATCCGATCTATTCGGGTCAGCCAGTTGGTTTAGTTCGTATGGATAAAGAAAGTATTCATCTGGATAGGAAATGTAGCGGATGATAATGAGAGGTTGTTTTACAATTTCAAAGTTAATATCAAGTCCTTGAAAGTTTATCAGGTGAATTATGCAGTCCGAAAATGCATTTGTCACAGCGATGTCTTTCGCAAAATTATTGGCTGAATTTTGTGCCATACACCCGCAACGTGTATATTCATTGACTAGATAACTAACAAATAGTGAGATAAATATTCGAGAAAACTTTCCGTTGCAGTTTTCAGCCATTCTGAAAAATTTAAACGCTGCTACTGGAATTGTAGTGTAATCCTGAAAACGTATATAAAAGTGAATATTTTTATTGTGCAATCAAAGCTAAACTTTTTTACTGCTGGTTAGTTTAACGAACAAAGTTGCAATTTTAAAATCCAATATATAAGTGAATTAAGCATGGTTATATCTGCCTTCTTGTTAAAAATTTGGTGGAATCAAGGAATCAAGATTGTATTCAATCAATGTTTTGTACATTCTTTTGTTGCTCAAAAATTGTTTTTATCTTTAGTGAAACCACAATTCTTGACCATTAAGGGAGTTGTGCATTGTGCTCCAGCTTTACAAACTATAATCAGCGTAGATTGTGTCTAGCCTGAAGTCAAAATTGCATTAACATATGCAGGAAATCAGAAGTGATAAGAAAACAATAAAAATATTCACTTTGCTGATAAATTATCCATGGTTTTAATATTTAAAGAAATCATGAAGCTTAGAAACTGTAGACGTATAACTAAATTGCAAGAAATCCACTTTGATATCTAAGTCTTTCGACTATTTGCTACCGTGAAAGGCTCCAGTGTTTGTGTAAAATATTAACGAGGTACTCATTTCTACTGAAAAGCATTTTTTTTATATTTTCAAATAAAAGCTTTGTCGATTGGAAAAATGCATGCATTGACTATGACATAATTGATAATGTGTTTGTATATATGCAAATGTGAAAATTATATTACATATTATATTAAACAAAAACTCGATTAATGTTCTATTGAGTTGATAAACTACAATTGCAAGAAATTTAGTAATTGCTATGAATAATTTAGGTTTAATATCTAAGGACTAGATATGTAGAAAATAATTTTAATCAGTTGAATGTGTTTTGTAATTTAAAGTATTAAGTTTACGATAGTTAGATGATTTAGCCATCTAAATATTACAATGGTCTTTCTAATTCAGGATATTAAAACTATCTGTATTCGAGGACACATTGGGTTTGGGCAGAAGACTAGTGACTCTTGGTGTTCATGTTAAATGTTATTGGATTAAATTATATTAAACTCAATATTTTTATAATAAATTTAAATTCAGAACCCATTGTTAAGTTTTAGGGAATATATGGTCAGATTGTAATTAAAACAAATGGATTTGAACATAAGAGCCTACGAATCTTCCAATGGTCTTCCAACAGTATCAATAAATGAAAGTGGGAGACCCCGTATAATTCTGTTTTCAAAAAGTCAAGAGCTTCATGAAAAATATTTTGAATTGCAAAGTATAAGATTTTGCACTTGATAAACCAAAAATTGTTTTGTTGCATAAGAAGCTAGTTTTATTTTCCACTTAAGTTCAATCGGGTATCACTTCTAAGATCATCATTGAAGCTTTCAAAGGTAACATAAAACATACATTTAGACATGAACTTAACCTTGCCTTATCAGATAACACTACTTTTAAACTCATGATAGAATTTAGGGTCATTTTAGTTAATAATTTGTGATCCAACTAATATGTATGCATATATGTATCCAGGTTGATGTTGATAATGAATCGACAATTCCAAATGTGGTTTGCTGGCGATGCATTACAGTTGAAGATTCAATTGTACTGATTTTGAAAATTTCATGATTAAAAAGCAATACACGTTGTGTACAGTTTAAAATCTTTCTTCCAAACCTGTAACAATGGACGTTCTAAATTTTACTCTAATAAATTTTATCGCTTATAATTATAATTTTCAGGGTGCAAAATTAATAAAATAAACTCGGCTTATCGTGGAAATTTAGCATTGCAATAACAATTTAACTCGTTTATGGGGAGTCTTACCACATGCGTATTTGCAAAGTATTTCAAGCATAATATTTATTAGTTCATAGAAATTTTTATCATTTTGAAACGATATACACTGTTGTAAATTCCATCACGAAGACTGGAGACATGTTTTTGAACACTTGCTTATATATATTGCATCTTCTCATAACTTTTCATAGAAATTTTATTTTACTGATACATAAAGGACCAAGTGAAGTCATAGTATGTGCATTTTTTCTGCAACGTGAAAGGTGAACGAGTTTCTTCGATTTTAGTTCAGGTTATGTGTGAAGTATGAGTATCATTAGTATCATGGAGAAAATATTTTCTTGAAATTAATTTGACTGCTTTCAGCAAAAGCATTTTTTTGAGTTGACTTAAAATCCGGGAGCTTTACCAAGTTTTAATTTGACACGCTTCCTATTTCTGGCCATCACTTGGTTCAAATACCTAATTAAACTGCGACACGCGAACACAGCATACTAAATTGTTTTAAGATATACCTTATTTAAAAAAGTAAAGAAGCTCCTCAACTTGAACCCCGTATGGAAAAAGGAGCCCCATGCTATTAAAAGTGGATTGATGTAAGACTCAATTTATTCATGTAATGAGTTGTGTGGTGGATTTGTTTTAAGCGAACATTTAATTTCATGGCTACGTAAAAGGATTAACATTTAACAACGGAAAAAGATAATGAAACGAATTCATTTAAACTTTCTACGTTTTTCACTTGAAATCCAAAAAAATACTCGAAAACTATTATGATTATACGTTTATTTTAATACGGGGTTACATAAAAGGCTACAAAATTATACAAAAAGTTTTTGTTTTGCATAAACAACATTTTAAAATTAATTACATAGTTCGAATTGTGAAGTAAACATAATTTTAAACATTGGATTTATTTCGCCTTCTTTTACACTTTGTTGTCACAAACATTTGAACTTTCTTTGCAACCCATATAATCAGAAATCTACTCCAGAAATATCCGGCTTGACATGCCCTAAATATATATTTGCTTGACTCAACTACCATAAATATAAAAGCGATTGACTCTCCAACTAAAAGAATTAAAAACACAATCTGAATATTACCAGAAAGGGTTGGTTTTACTGGTGGCGCAACTTCTCTTCGCCTTACTAGATCAATCGCCTTTTGTCTGCTTCTATGCTATTTTACGGTAAAAGTTTTCATAGCTTTGCATTTCAATTAGGCAGAGTCGAGTGAGCAATAGGAAGGAACCAGAAAGTCGACCGAAATATAAAGACGGATTTAATGTTGAATGATCAAAAAGTATGTCAGCTCAGAATATACAAGACTTCACAATGCACCAGAACCTATACTGCTTGTAACAAAAGAAAAGATTACTATATTTTTCATGAATCCTATGCCACTACATGGGATTTAGCCTCCCATGAGTTGTAATCCAAAATATACTACAAAAACGTAAAATATTTGCTACATTTGTAACCCGTCAATTGTCACTCTAACGTATAATATTGTGTGTTTACATTTCACAACTTTTTTTAAAATCAGAGTGGCTTAAATTTTGAATTGATTTCAGACGCTTCTAAAAATAACACACTAATTCATTCATAAAATTTCAATATTGGTCAGCTAGATATTAGAAATTTTATGAATGAATTTGACCACGTCGGCATTTTTCTCTTTGGTGGGGTTTTGTACATTTCGTAGTATTTATTTTGTATTGCAACTTGTCTATCTTTTGTTCATAAGTCAAGTCTCTCTTGGGCATATTCAACACTTGTGGTGTCAATGACATAAGGGATTAAACTATACATACACATCTTACGGATCATCACCCACGATGAATTCTTTTAAGCTTTTCTTACAAAATCGTATTGTCTATCATAACCAAATATTCAACGACTCAAATATATTGATTTATTCATTCGTCAACTTTTACTAAAATTGTCTTCTCCACCCCCGGCATTTTTAAATTAAAGCTATAGTTCACATTGTAAGTCCAGTTGAAAATTTAACAAATATATTTCGAATGTCTAAATTTTATTATTGATACATTTTTTGCTATTATGTATCTTTACTTAAGTGTGTACAATGTTGGTCATCTCACGTTCAAACATTATGTCCTCTGTCTGCTGTCCATTGATCACGGTAAGCCTTTACGAGAATAATTTGTTTTTGCATTACGTTGAAAGAACACCAAATGTTTCCTACTTTTTTTCCTTTTTTTGTGCATCGAATATATCAAATGCTTCACTTCACAAAATCGTCTACTGGAAAAAAATCAAACCTTACATTTGAATTCCTCCATCGAAGATTCGAATTCTTCGAAGAAAGATAACGTTACTTTTTGCAAAATGGAAAATCTGACCACACAAATTACATAAGCTCTTTGTTCTGTTGACATTCTTCATGCATTCTTGTTTGCTAACAAAGGTAGTGGAAGTAAAAAAAATAAAGCCTTCTCGCAGACTTACATGGAATTACATCTGTATATTTGTAAAGGTTGCCTGTTTACATTGTTAGCTGATAGATGACGTGGGTAAACCACAAGCCGAAATCGTACCAAATTTACAAAAATCATAAATAAACGAATATAAGTATCCTGCTTTGTAATTATACTACCAGACTTGTGCATGAAAACAAATGTAAAATTCGTACAGCATTGCATTTTATATTTCACACTTTTATTTGTAGTTAAAAGGTAGCATTTGGGTTTGAGTTTTAAAATGAAATACATTGTGAATCTAAAAACTCATCATATCGTGTCCAGAAATCTAGAAGCGGCGAAACTATTTACCACATATGTTTACATTTTCTCAGAAAGGTCACCTGTCTCTTTCATTCACACAAATCTAAGAAGAAGAATATGAGAAGGTCACTAATTGGTTCGATGGAAAACCTCCAAGTGAAAATGATATGCTACAGAACTCAGGCTTTTTCCACTACCGATCTTATCTCACGAAAAATTTCTATGCTCACATCTACACCCACACATTTTACTTTTTCCAGGAACGAAAACATTTTTTTGAAACATCAAGATATGATCTTAAAGAAAAACAGGGAGCCTGATTCTTAATAAATTAATAATTTTAGAATATATATTTTTTGATGTTGCTGTTGTTGAATAGGAATGAAGTTTATTGAATTGTTATATTTTTGGAGTGACAGAGAATACATTTTCTCTTCGGTGTTTCTTCGATGCGCTTTTTAGTAACATATTTTGATAAAGGGAAATTATATGAAAAAAGTACGCAGCTTATCAGTGATCCAATTTTTTAGTTTAGATTATTTTTTGTGGTGTGATGTGTGGGGGATGATGATGAAAAATAATTAAATTTGGTGGAACCACGTTATTTTTATCAAAAACCAAGAATGACCGGTTTC
>JAQFXM010006774.1:0-12776 GCA_034693345.1 Entomobrya multifasciata | reverse complement strand
AAAAAGAAGGAGAGGAAGGAGAAGGGGAGTAGGAAAGACGGTGGGGGTCGAAAGGGGATGGGGGAGGAAGGGAGGAGGAGGATATGAATGAAAAGAGTAACTTGGCGGTGATGAAATATGAGGAAGATGCTGTAATGAAATTACTGTCGCCTCTTCCGTAATTTAAAAATATAAAATTGTGAATTTAATTAGGAATTAAAGGTGCCAATAGAATTGAATAAGATGAAGTGTAGATTTTACGTGGCTTAAAGAGATATTAAAATGTGAAGACTGGTGGAGGAGGTTATAGATCTTATTTATTGCTTATCTTGAGAATCTCAAAAAAATTCAGATAAAGTTAGAGTAAAAGGCTTGTGTGCAATTTTGTAAGTTGATTGATTGTTGGATGTTGTAATTTTTAGTATATTTTGTTAAATATTTTAAATGTTTTAAACTATTTTATAAAAATGGGAGACAATCAAGGAAATGGATAAAGGACTGGATAAATCATCAATTACCATGTTTTCTTGTGTTCGAAAATTCTCTAAACAGCGTATTCACCAAAACAAGCGAAAACTTTTCCTTTGCTTCTTTCTTCTTGCAATGCATATGCTATCGAGTTCCACATTTCTCAGTTATCGCAGATCAGACCACCGTGATAACACCAACCAGTTTATTGGAACAATCCCTAATGACAGTTGAGTATTTTGGTTCTAAACATATTAAAATGTGGTAAAAAATAAATGCTTTTTTTTGTTCTCAATGCACTCTATCAACGGTTTTTACTTTCGTTAGATTTGACCGCATACAACTGCACTTCCTTTTTGGTAAACACCCGGAAATGCAGGATTCCTGAAATGGAACTCTGGAATGACCAGGTGCGGTCCTTCGTTGACAAAGAAACAATTAATGATTGCGATGACACATTAAGTTTTAAAAAAAATACTTTATGCCCGTCCAAACATTAGGGATCTCATTTATGTCAAGGATCAATTAGTAATCATAAATGAAGACGGTTTGAGACCAACACTGGGAATGACGTTGGCAGATATCGAATGCTGTTACCAAATTGTTAAACGCAAAGTACACGGCAAGAAGGATTTTCTCAAAAAGGAAGAAGCAGATAACAGTTACAAGTACTCCTGAAAATGTTATCCCATGAGTAAGGAAACCACTCCACTTGCTGGGTTCCTCAAAATAACTTGCTTCAAGAAATCTGCCTTATTGGAGGAGGGACTTATTGACTTAAGTCCCTCCTCGGAGTTGACTTATTGGAGGGAACACAAAAAGCCTAAGCATTTAGCCAGCGTGTTGATTATCGGAGTGGACTCCACATCCCGACTCAACTTCCACAGGATGATTCCGGCCACCAGAAATGTCCTGGAACAGTATCTGAATGCCGTCGAGATGAATGGATTTACAGAAGTTGCGAAAAATACCTTTCCAAATGTTGTCTCCATGTTAACTTCTTAACCGCAGTATGAACTGGAAATTATTTGTCACGAGTTATGGGATATCCCAATGGATGACTGTCCATTTATGTGGAGAAACTTTTCCAAAGCTAACTTCCTAACTGCTTTAATTGATAATAACCCCAAGATATCAATGTTTAATAATGACAAGCTAGGTTTCGTGAGGGAAATGTTTGACATTTACGGTCGACCATGGATGATGGCTACTTATGATGAAAATGTGAGAATATTTAACTTAAGATTTGTTTAATTGCCTTTCATGTGGAGTTTTCAATTCTGGTGATATAATTGTCGTTAATCTTCTACTAGAAATACAACCGCTGCATAGGCCGTCGCTCAACGGATCAAGTCGTAATAACCTACATGAAAGACTTAGTGGTCCACGCTGCCTCCCAAGCCGTTCCATACTTTTTTATCGCTTGGATTTCGGATAGCAACCACGATTTTATGAGTGCAGCCCAGTATTTGGACGACACAATGAGCGATGCATTACTTCACATGAAAACCACTGGTTCCCTAGACAACACAGTAGTCATCTTTGTAGGAGACCATGGCTTCGAATTTCTGGATATCCGTAGAACTGTAACGGGCTGGTACGAGGAAAGGCTTCCTAGTTTATGGATAAGTCTTCCGGTTTCCCTTGCCGAAGCTAAGCCTTCTTCTAAAATGGCGTTGCATCATAATTCTAAACAACTCATCACTGCCTTCAATATATTCGACACTTTGCGTGAAATCCTCAATCACAATTTGCAATTACGAATAAATTCTACGAATTCGTCTTCCGGTGGAAGTCGCGGAGGAAGTCTTTTAGAAATGCTTCCGGAAAGATCCTGTGAGGAAACCGGCGTTTCCTGGGTGTATTGTGCTTGTGCGGCTCCAGCCCAGTACAAAGGCAACCATTCAGAAGTCTTGAAAGCTGCTCATAAAGTGATCCACGATATTAACCGGGGAATCAAATCTGTTTTCTGTAAAAGAATCACAAAATTCAAAGTGAGTGCAATCGCAGTAGCTCCTAAACTTCCACCGTCTCCACCAGTCTTGATTGGCTACCATGTCAGTGCTTCCAGCCAGGAAGCTGATCCATTTCAACAAAAATCTCATTTTATCGTTGGTCTCGAGCTGTTCAATGGCCAGCTTCACTTGGAAACGTTCCTTGGGTACCATAACCTGAGTGACGGATTTGTGACTGTAAATAAGCTTCAGACTAATGCAAGACGTATTCTTTGTAGGTTTGCAAGAAAAGTGAATTTTTTTTGGTGCAATTTATTGGTCTCTGTTTAGGTAAATCAAGATTTTATGTAAGCAATTTAACACATTTTCAAACAATATGAAGAAGAACGAAGAAAAAATAAAATTCAAAATACTCTTACATGCCTGCATTTTACATCTTATATTTCCCAATTAAATCCTGCCAAATTGTTCAACTCATCAGTAATGCTTTTCGGAAGAAATCGCAATTAGTTCGCATATTAGCCATTAGCCATCAATAATTTTAGCTTAATATTTTGTGAATGTGATCATAATTCTCTTTCCGATGTCCGATAAGTTACGCTAATCATTCTTCCTTTCCTTATAAATTTTATGAAAATATTTCAAAGTATGTACATAAAGCATGCCACAAAAACTCGATTGATCGGAACTTCTTTTCTTAATTATTTTTTAAAAGTTTGGATCGTCAAACAAAACTCACTTAGACACAGTCGCATTAATTTTGTATGCAAATTTGCATTTCCAAAGCCAGCCTAATTAGTGAATTTGTCAGAAGAAATTTGTCAAGTTTCCAAATCGAGGACTGTTCTTGTGTCTGTGTGTAGTTAAATATTTCTACTGTTGTTAAATAATCAATTGATGATATAGACACAAGTTTTCACCAAAGTCATCAGTTGTCTAGTGAAGTTAACCTAAGTTATCATTTAAACGTGTGAAAAATAAAGCATTATTTGTTAAAAATAATCCCTTTGCTGATTCTTGCCCTTGGCTGGGTTATCAATATAGCATTATCATTGACATCAGATACTACCCTTCTAAATCCCTCATTAACCGCCAACCAACATTCTAATGTCCGTTCCTACTATAGTCGAGTGCCTCGTCAGTGTGGGCAAAGTTTTGAGACGATTCAATGCTACTCCAAATGTGAAGATATTGATAGCATTGCGAAGCTCCTCCACGACACGAAAACAGTAGAAGATAAGGTAATAAGGGATCTTCGTGTTGTATCCATAGCCCTCCTCAAGGATCGCGATGAACGTCACCGTGCTGAAGCGGTCAGCAGCTTGGACGCCAGACCTGAAGTTGGTATGCCTTGTGAAAACAAATGCGAAACGGATCCGCTGTATTGGTCATGCGTTGAAGATTGTGACACGCGAGATCACACTTGGAACTGGGATTCCTGCCAGGAGTACGACGAGGAAATTAAGTCAATACACTGAAAAGTGGGAGATCTTAGTCATTCGGTGTGTCAAAGGTGTATTGTAAGGGCGACAAGGGATCGGCTCAACACAAGCTGTGTGTTATCTTATCTTCCCAACTTTAACAGCTAGGAACACAATCTTTGTGCCGGGATGAGTGTTTGCAACGAAACAAGCCCTTTGGCGCACTATAAAAAAGACCAGGATATCAATAAAGTGGTGGAAGACTACTCGGGTAGCAACACAGGGAACCTGGAAGCGATGAAAATGTCTGTCAATGATAGGATCATGTTTGTTCAAAGGGAGTGCTGCTATTCCGAACTGATGAGGAATACGACAGGATGTCGGAACGATAGTCAAAAGTGTGACGCTCTGTTCATGAACATTTTGTCGCCTAGATTGTGTCGCGAGAAATGTTTGACGCTGAGAAGTGACGTGATTTTAAAGTGTATTACGGAGGAGTGCGATTTTTATCATAGTATCACCGAAACAGTTTGCGACCACTGTGACTCCAGCAATAATACTTTGAATGTGAGTCAGTCATACTTGGAATACCAAAGAGATATGAGTTGTGTGCAGGGTTGTGGGGATTATCAGATAAGTTGTGTGAGACATTGTTTGCCTTACGATGAAAACAATGTGGCGCCAGACTACCTTATCAATAACTGTCACAATAAAGAGTATATCTGGAACTTTTCCATGTTTGCGTTGGTGAAAAACAGGAGGAAACATTACTGGCCTAATTTTGTGGCTGGTGTGGAGTCGGACTTTTTGTTGGAGTGGATGGCATTCTATAGGACACCATTTGAGTGTGAGGATAACTGGTGTAAACGGATAATGAAACTGAAACGGTGACAAGTGTGGAGTTGAGTGAGTTATATGTGAAAGGAATCCGTTTAGGGCGATTGATGTACTGGCTTGTTCGATGGTTCAGCGGGATCACAGATTGAATTCGATGAAGCAAGAGTATGTCCTTTGGAATCAGAAGTGGTTGGGATGTTTAGATGACCCTGAGTTGGAGATCCCGCAGTTGATTTTGTACAAAATGATTTTTGAGTATGAAAATGAGAAAATTTGTACAAGACCTTATTGTAAAAAGCTCCAGTCGGGGGATCCTGATGATGATGATCCTATTAATCATCCGAATATGCCTTTGCAAATATGAAATGTCAGATTCATTATTGTCAGACGCCAGGAAGGAGTGAGTTTTGTAAGCCGAAGAGGGATGAGTTTATTAACGAGTTGACCGAGTATCCAACGTGTAGATGAAAGGTGGATTTGGCTAAATGGGAAAATCCGTATGCTTTGTGGTCCACATATTTTAATGAGCTTCATCCTGCCGAGATTAAATACAAGTTGTAGTATCCGGATGCGACGAAAATTTTAAGAAAGTTGATGTTCGAAGGCAAGAGCAATTATTATACTTTTCCCTACTTTTTATTTGTTCGGGTGAGAAAACTTATTTAACAAAGTGTTTGTCTTGAAATTTGAAAATGGAATCTTGAATAAAATAGTTTGTATGGTTTGTTTTAAATTTTAGAGCGTTTGCGATAGCGATTATTACATTGAAGAGTCGTAATAGTATTTAGCCAGCGAAAGGACTCCAACAATTGAACAAACTTTTCATGCGCCCACTAATCGACAGCCGTTGAGAGAGATTATCAAAGGTGTTTTCCAATCCGCTTTGATTAATCTACAGAGAGAGGGCATTGAAGCTGAGGAAATTGTTCCAGGTAAGGAAAACTATGCATTATTGTAATCCACAATTTAAAAAAACAACAATTTTTATAAGTGTTTTTTTTTAATTGTGGATTTTTAGAGAACCCAGCTATTATGAGGATAACCGAAAATGGTCAAATCCGAGAAATTGGATGTCCTTTGCATTTATGCTATCCAGCTTTTGCCGTGCTGCAAAAGCCAAATCTGGCTTTATACTCATAAAAGTCTCCGAATTGGGGCGAACTGCGATGCCATGATCCCTCACTCTAGGAAAATCTAAAGGATGACTTATCCCAATCACAAATCCATCGGCATCCGTATTCCTACAAAAATATTCATTAAAATCTGGATCCAATAAAACCGATAACCCCGACGATCTCCCATGATAAACCTGTCGATAAGGACATATGGGAAGACCTCCCCTCATGTTATTATGCTCCCCTTCAACAGCAGGCATCAGAATATTATTTCCCGTTGCTCAGTGTTAATGGAACCACATTAAATGTACAGCAAAGTCCGTAGTCAGTTTCCACTCCGTGAAAAAATGTGTTAAAATCTTGCACTTCATCCAGCCACAAACAAAGTAGAATTAGTTCACTGCAATTTCGTGTGGCCTTTCGTAAAACTTGAGGGGGGTCGGATGGTGGAAGCTCTTTACTTAAGTCGAGCACCTTGTCAATCAGCTCAGTATCCACGACGTTGCGATCGGAGACATTGAAGCGTTGGGCGAAAGTGGTGAAGGCTTCACAAATGTGGTTTAGGTCATACAAGTCAGCGTAAGCGCGGAGGCGGTCGTAATAAAAGAGATTGGGTTCCTTTGCTCTTCGGTAAAAAAATAATCAATCAATTTGTCTCAACTTGCCCCTTAAATGTATTAATTAACCTTTTTAGGGGAAGGTTTCTTACTCAATGTACTGAATTGCTCTGGATCTCCTCACATTATTCACATAACAAATGATTATGGCTGGAAAGGGTATTAAATCGATGGGAGTTTCCGTTGGTTGGAACACAGTGACCACCGGAGAGCTCCAGTATTTATTCTACAAGGCCAGAATGATAAATACGCAACCAATTCCAGAGAATAGAAATGCTCCAAGCCAAAATGCCCTTTTTTCAGATAAATATATTTATACTCAAATCTATTTCAACTTGGAAATTATTTAACAAGTTCTGATTATAATTTTTGTACTTTTTCATACTTCTAACAATAGTTTCGTCTGGATTGCACAAGCATTGGCGTATAAAACGGATTATGTTCGTAATGACTTCGTTGTTGACGTTGACTACTCCTATTATTATGATTAGGACTAATACTCATTATGTTATCAAGCTCATGGCATACCTGTACGGGGACATAAAGTGGAAAAAATGTTGGTTAGATGGAAGTAGAAATATCTTATGTATTATGCGTGGTTGGAAAATCATACCCAAAGTGGACAAGTAACACAATCATTATTGCATTGGCGAACATCCCATGTTGTGGGGAAGAGAGCACGGTTGTCGCCAAAGAATTCGAATCTTTGGGTAGGAATATTTGCTTGAGAAGGTCTTGAGAAGAATGAAAAATGTGATTCGATATACTAATTACTAATTAAGCAACTTGAATGAGCAAAGTGTTGGATTTCTTACTGATAATCACAACAATGTTTACAACGGCCAAAGAATTCTAAATAAGATGGATAATCGAAGTAGACAGGATTTGTAATTTAAACTTTATTAACGTGTTTCATAATTTTCAGGCAGACAATAAAAATATTATTGCTACTTGATCTCACAATAAGAACACGGCAAATAACAAATCAAGTCAGTAAACAAAGAAATCCAATAGGCATGTATACATAGTCGTAAGGATGTTTGCTTTATTTTTAAATCAGTAAATTATTCAATCAATTAAATCAAATAATCAAGTTGATGATTTAGTAAACTCTTACTAAACAACTGGAATCGCATATCGCTCTGCAGTAGTTGCAGTCGGTTTTACAGTTGCACTTATTCACATCAGTTTGAAGGTCGTCACAGACTAGTTTGTAGGCTGAGTGGTCGTCTTGCGGCCGACATTTAGATAGAAAACGGAAACAATTATTTGTGAACAAATAAGTAGTTTAATTACTTATTTCATGAAAAAAACTTACTGAATATGACACCGCTCAATGCAAGGGTCACATGAGTTTGGCTTAGCAAAGAAGTTAAATTTTTTTTCATTCTGTCCTTCAGTGAATGTTAAACTAAGGACTATAATTGATAATGATAAAATGGAAAGTAACTTCCTATAAAGAACGCCCATTTTTATGAAATACGAAACTCAAGTAATTATAAAAAGGTTTTCAAAATATTATGTGAGTATATTACCTTGTGATATGTAAAACAAGACACTTCACCAGTTCACCATGATAACTTTTTTCATACGCACCATGAAAAATAAGATGTTATGGACAGGATATTTTTGGTTTGACATTTTTAAAAATAACTCGACTGAAAATAATTAATTTTGGTGGAATAATTATTGGATTATAGGAAGAACTTGATAACACGTAACAAAATGTCGGCTCACTTTCCCTCTTGGTATCATTTTGTTACACCGTTGGTAATTATGTTTGTCATTATAGTCGTTGGCACCATATTCACATGTTCTAGAAGACAAGCTATCGCAAATAGGACTGAAAATGGGCCAATGATTCCTGGGCAAATGATACAACCTGGTGGCATGGGACGACCAGGACAACCTATGACCTCTTCAATAATGGTTATGCAGCAGCAATGTCCTCAGGGTCAAGGGGAATATCAATCAGCCCAAAATCAAGATGAACCGTACCAGCATCAAACGCAAGTTCAACCCGAGTCGGGGGGTCAATATGCTGGGATTAATTACCCAAGACAAGCTTGATTGACCGCACAGTTAACACCATGTTGCAGCAGTCTTCACTTTTAGTCCGAAGTGATTTTTTAAAATGTTAACAGAATACTTCTGAAAATGTTTCCTATGCTTTATATTAATTTTAATTGATAAGAATTACCATGATATTAGTTAAAACTTTAATTTCGAAAATAAAGTTGTTCAATTAGAAAAGTGTGTCTTATTGTCCGATTGTAAATCATGATATTGCACAACTGCACACGAATTATTTTGTTTTAATTTGTGTAAATACAGGAAGGTAAAATATCCTAACAATATATCTAAAATTAATATAAAATTATGCTAACTACGTATGATTAAACTTGCTTAAATCTAAATGTTTCGCATCTAAAGATTTACAAAATGACCATGTTTCGTATATTATTTGACTTATGTAAGTACACATTTTATGGGAATTAACATTGGCATTTACTCAAGTCCTGCTTTTATAAATTTCGGACTGGTCTGCACGAGTTTGAATAATGATAACTGCGTAAGTGACTAGTACACCAATCATCTGGAATATAAAAATCACTCGATTAAGTTATCAAAAATTTGAAAAATCATTGTTGTTTTATAATAGAACTTACCGCTTTGAGAAACCCATAAATTACACGAAAAAATTTGCACGATAACACCAAAGAATGGAGTTCTGTTCTTAGTTTTGAGATTTTTAATTCACATTGAATTGAAACCAGCGCATTTTGCATTTGGTTGCAATTGCTGAAGGCTTTGCTAAAATCCAAACTAGAATTTCTCATAAACATCTCAAAATTATGAATACTCCAAATATCAAACCATTTATCAAAAACAAACTGACTTACATCGTAAAAACTCAGCAGCAATTATCCAGATTGATACATCAAAAATGAAATACAAAAGAATAGTTGAAGGAAACTTTGAAAACATTAAGTTTATTAAGATTCCCGTAATTCCGCAGTAGTTACCAATAACAACTAAATAATATCATAAAATCTCTTTTGTAAAAATGGTGTTAAATATTTTTACGATGATTTTTAAGTTACTGTAAAGTTCGAAGCCGACATGAACTTTTCCGATTAGCAGACGTAATTTGGATTCAACAATTTTCACGAAAACTAATATTGTAGCAACAACGACGGGTATTTCAAAACGTAATAATAGTTAAAGCTAAACGTTGTTACGTGGGATATCAAAACTGTTCCAATAATTTTGTAACCTGTAAAGTCGTTTACATTTCTGACTAAGTCCATAGTAACGAAATAACCGCTGAAAATTATACCTACCCATTATTAAAAATATTTGAATGACAACATAAAGAACATGGCTTCTTGAAATACTTTTAGGAATATCAGGAACTTGCAGTCTGGTTAGATGAATTAGACTCAATACTTGTTCTCTGTTAAACCACACCCTCCTTATAAATAGAGCGCTCAGTAACAATGATCCCGTATAAGTGTAAATAGTAAAACTAGTATTAATTAGAGAGCTTTGCAAATTATTCCATTGTTCAGTGGCTTGGAATTAAATAACAAGCGATACCGCCAGAACAAAAATATGAAAACAGCAACAAATAACCCAAAAGTCAAATTTCCTTAGATATTCTTGTTAGCTAAATATTTTGCACAACTTAAATTTTGAAAAATTTTGGTTTTGAAAACAAAGATTTCCAAGTCTTGGTTCTGGTTTACTCTGAATGGCACAAACATTATGAAGTATAGGCAAATATATTAGAATTCTAGAGGTATAAAGTACTGTTTGCCAGAGGACTGAAATTTCATTTTGTCAGTTATTTTGAATGCTTGATAGTCGGAAATTTAATTGATGAATACAAAGACCATTTTGTTACATTCAAGATTTGTGAAATTGTAATCATGGAAATTGAATTTACAAAAGCAATTAGTTAAGTGACCATCATTGAACCCGTAAACAATATTTATTTTAACATGCATTCAATAAAAACTTGAGAGTTTATTTAATATAATAAAATGTCAATTTAAAAGGAAATTGTAAACTATTTACACAATTTTTTACACATATTTTTAATACTCTTACCTAAACAAGGATTATTCGCTGACTCTGGTCTGTTATAGAGCAACATTATTTGGGTTCAAACGGTCGAATGCGCGATAGTCGCCAAATTTAAATTTTTGGTGTTTTTAAGATGGGGTATGATGATAAAGTAAGAACCACACACTTTCAGCCCCCGGACACCAAAAAAAATTCAAAAAGGTGGTTTTTTGGACGGTAAAGCTAAATGCTTGAAATTCGGCAGGTAGATGCAGAGTACTTAGGTCTACTCTCAAACAAAAAATGAATTTTTCATCGAGAGTTTTTTTTGAAAAATAAAAAACGAACATTTTGAAATTTGAATATTTATATAGCACAGACCCGAAATATTTTCAAAAAAACTAAAAAATAACTATTGTGCGGATTTTTTTTGCTCTATCTAACCATGTAAACTTTAAAAAAATTGGTCGAGTAAAATAAAAGTTATGGTGATTTTTGTACATTTTTTTGGACCAAAATGGTTCGATTTCGAGACGTAATTTTTTGAAAAGTTAAAAATAATTTGTTTTCAAGGTTTTAAATTATCAAACGATGCCTCTTAAATCATTTCATGTATCATTTGGTCCAAAGCAAAGGAAGAACAAAAATTGCGAAATATTTGCTGCTGAAGTCGTACAAGTAGCTTTTTGGTAGAGGTCTTTAAACTCAAACAGTTTATTCAAAAGTTCAGGGTATGTGTAGCCTTTGGTCTAGTAAATAAGTAAAATTAGTTGAAATTGCCTGTGGAGGCTAAATACTGCATTTTTGTATGCGCAACTTTTTTAGTAGAAGTGCATATTTTGTTGAAATCTAAAAAGTCTAAATTGTAAGTCTAAACTCCAACAAATTGAAAAAAATCTAAACAAAATCAAAAAGTTCTCCAAAAAAAAATTAGTCAAGTAAAATTTGTAATGTCACTAAGCGTCTTCAGAAAACTACAAGTCACTCCAAAGTTTCTACATGACAGTGCAAGAGATTCCAATTTAAATACTGCCTTAAGTTTTAAGTTTTCTTGCTCATGCTGTATCAAATATAATGCTCTAGCCATTTGATCGCATTTTATACAAGCTTTTCGTCGACAAAAACTTTTATATTCTTTAATGAAAGGCTTATTTTGTATTGAGTGTTCATGCCACTGTGAAAACGTTTGTTGAATTAAATAATGAAATTCTGCGGCAACCGCCCATCCAATTGCATCCAGGCAAAAATATAACAAAGCTGTTATTGGAAACTGAAAAAAACTTAAATAGAACTTAAAAGATACTCTGGAATTCCACAGTAGTATCCATTCACAATCAAGTAGTATGCTAAGAGAGGATTTCCATAAATTTTATTTATTATTTCAATTTTACTTTTCATAATTTGGCAAATGTCTAAACCAATGTAAATGTTTGTTCCTGCCAAATTTAGTTGAGTTGCAACAGTTTTTCCCTTAAGTAGAAGGGACACAACGATGGCAGTCATCTCCAGACGAGTTATTAAAGTAAACATTGACTCGTGTGTTAGGATAATAATTGAAATAGTTTTGAAACATAAATAATTCTGTATAGTTTTAAGGATAGATGTCTTTAAAATAGCATAATAATTGCTAACCGTCAGGCAAACTATTCCGATCAATATAAATACTAAATAAATACCGTAATTGCGTACAGTAGTTTTATCTTTACCAGACTACCATGAATACAAGTGACTGGTAGGTTTGTGGTATTAAGCCTTTTCATGCTATTTCTAGCTTAGGTGTTACTGCTGCCCAATCGTGGCAAAACAATGATAACCAATTACAAAAATGTTCGGGTTCGTAAAATATGGGGACAAATGAAAAACCCTAAGTCAAAATCGCCTGATCCTTTAAAAATATGCCCATCAATGTTGAACATTTGTATACAATCAGATACTTTTTGTAGAGCTATTTCAAATCTTTAAATTACTAACTGGTAATGTTCCTATTGAATTGAAAATTTCCCGAGTTGTGTCTGTACCCAAAACAGATAATTTTTTATCTCCTAATGACACTCGACCTATAAGTATTCCGCCATTTATCACGAAATTCTTTGAAAAATGCATTCTCAATCAACTTAACAAATTTGTCGAGGATAATAAAATACTGCCTCCTTTTCAGTTTGGATTTAGAAAAAATATGAGTACGACGCATGCCTTGAGAGCTATAAGTGACCATTTATACAAACAGATTGATGAAAAAAAGTTCTGCATTTTTGTATCACTAGACTTTCAGAAGGCTTTTGATAAAGTAGACAGACTAATTCTTTTCAATAAACT
>JAQFXM010006773.1:0-12777 GCA_034693345.1 Entomobrya multifasciata | reverse complement strand
AATTGCAAACACCAATAGTGAATGGCCCCATCTCTTCTCACTATTTTTTGCTTGCTGTCTATCATCATCATCATCATCATCATCATCATTACATTAGGGTCATCCATACCATAGGTTGTAGTTGTAGTAAGCATAGGATTTTTTTGCAGCAAAGATTATATGAGATTGCAAGGCATTAAAGATGGTCGCGCGAATGGAATTTGTTATTTTAAAAGAAATATGCATATTCCATACATAAACAGTGAACGACCCCATACTACGTCATTGCTTTCATCATCATCATCATTAGCACAACACTAATGAATGTCTTAAATCAAATGATACAAATGCTTGGAACAGTTAACTGGGTTAGCCTGGAACAGATAACTGGGTTAGTTGGAACAGTTAACTGGGTTAGCTTGGAACAGTTAACTGGGTTAGTTGGAACAGTTAACTGGGTTAGTTGGAACAGTTAACTGGGTTAGCTTGGAACAGTTGACTGGGTTAGCTTGGAACAGTTGACTGAGTTAACTTGGAACATTAAACTGGGTTAGTTGGAACAGTTAATTGGGTTAGTTGGAACAGTTAATTGGGTTAGTTGGAACAGTTAATTGGGTTAACTTGGAACATTAAACTGGGTTAGTTGAATTTGTTTTGCATTTGCATACACTACAGATACCGAGGAGTAGTTAACTCATGCAAATTTTAAGTATGAAGCAATTCAAAACTTGGGGAAAAGTCAGAAAAGGCTGAGACGACTTGAGAAAATGTTTAAACAGGCAGGGACAACCGCTTTGACTGCTCGCGTAGCGTGCTGGCTGATCCTAGTCATAAAATATGGAAATATCAGGGCACTGTTTACCTTTGTGCATTATAGACACATGCTACAAAACAAAATGTTTTCCGTCAACCCGTAATTTTGTTTCATTTCAAGGTGTTAAATGTGTAAGCATTCCTTAGAAGGTGTTGATTAGAAATACATTAAATGTTTTTGATATAATGGTTGGTCAACTTAAGTGGATAAATAGTGTTTAAACAGCCATGGTCTTTGAAAAAATAAGAAGTATTATACTTAAGTGCTGACTGAAAAATTTATACAGTGTATGCATGTCACATAACAAGACAATTAAAATTTTCTACAAGTAGAACATAGCAACATTATTGAGTTTCGAAGGGTCGTCTGCGTCATAGTCAGCAAATTTAACTTTTTGGTGTTTTTAGGATAATGTATCATGGGAAAGTAAGAAATACAAACTTTCAGCCCACAGTCTCTTATGGCACCGGTGGCAGCACCCGGCAACCACGGAAAAACCACTTTTTTGAAAAATTCTTATTTTTTGAACGCGTGAAGCAAAATGCTTGAAATTTGGTAGGAAGTTGTAAACACTTAGGTCTACTCCCAAAAAGACAAGATGCATTTTTCGACGAGAGAATTTAAAAAAAAAATTAAAAACGAAATTTTTGAAATTTAAATATTTATGTTGCCTGGACCCGAAATTATTTCAAAAAACTAAAAAATAGCTGTTGTGCAGAATTTTTTGCTCCATCTAACCGTATAAACATCAAAAAATTGAATGCAAAATTTAAAAATTAAGGCAATTTTGTCCATTTTTTGGACCAAAATCGTTCAATTTCGACAGGTAAATTTTCAAAATATTTCAAAATATTACTTTCAAGCCTTAAAATTAACAAATAGAGCGTTCTAAGACATTTTGCTCACACCATATTTGTACTTATCTACATACATAGGTATTTATGCCTGTTTATACACACAGGTATTTCTAAAAAAAACTGTCCCTTAAATAAACGCAAATACACTGTTGCATATGTATAATGTTTGTGTATTTTTCATTTTGAATGATGCACGGATATGATAATAAAATAAACGATGTACAATTTTTTTATTTTGAACTTAATGGTATCAAACCAGTTGTAAAATTAATATCAAATTAGGTACAATACATAAATGTTAAAGTAGTAGTTGCACCATAATGTATCTCATCAAGTACCACGTTTTTACTTATTTTTATGACAAACACAATACTTTTTTGACAAAAAAGGATTAGTTACAAACA
This sequence comes from Entomobrya multifasciata, assembly GCA_034693345.1. Lineage (NCBI taxonomy): Eukaryota > Metazoa > Arthropoda > Collembola > Entomobryomorpha > Entomobryidae > Entomobrya > Entomobrya multifasciata. The sequence goes on along the minus strand of JAQFXM010006773.1, from coordinate 10,723 downwards.
CATGTTACGAATACATATGATATATGACATTGTTACGAATTGAGTGATAGACAATCGAATAGGAATCCCATATTAATCCGTATCGTTACCGTACGAGTTAATCTTTACAAAACTTAATCAAACTTATTAACTATTAAAACTTCATTGGCCACGTGAAAACAAAGCCACATAAAAAGGTATTAAGCACATTAACAAAATATTGGCAGACTTTTTTATCACTTGCAAATGAGTACTTCCTCAATAAACGAAAAGTTGTAGCTCCATTCACAAAGCAATTTGCTACAAACTGTACTTCTATACGTGTTTTATATTCTTAAGGTTTAAACATGTGTCCCATCAAATCTTTCTTGACAACAATTATCATAACACTACTACCCTTATACATTGCCGGTGCCGAAGAGAATCCAAACTGGAACAAAGTTGAACCGGGTTTACTACAAACTTTGAATTCCGGATATGCTTCCAAAGTGTTCGTCCAATTTACCTCCACCGATCAAGTTCTAGAACAAGTTAAAGCAAACACAGTAAATTCATTGCAAGAAGATGTTGCTCAGCAAGTTTACAATGCTCTTACGGCCTTAGCTGAAAAAGACCAGATAGCTGTTCATAAAACGCTTGACGAACATCAGGATTACAAAGTTAAATTTGTACCATTATGGATAACCAATCGAATTTACATTGATAACTTGAACTGGAAAGTTGCCAGTAAAATTATTGATGACGTCAATTTAAAATCTATTGTTTTTACGGAACATATGTATACACAGCAAAGTAATGCTGCTAATGTAATAATACATCAGGACAAGGATCATATTACTTGGGGACTTCAGAAAATTGAGATTGAAAGAGCATGGAATATTTTGGGAGGTGCACATAAAGCAGGAAAAGGGGTTGTGGTTGGAGTAATGGATAGTGGGTTTAATCCTAACCATGATTTAATAAATAGCAGTTTTGTGCAGGAAAATGGCTGGTTTGATCCTGCGAACGCTTCAAGAGATACGCCGCATGATTGGAATGGCCATGGAACACACATTACGTAAGTTACTTTATCTAAACCCAAAAACTATGTAGTGTTTTCAAAAATATATATTGTCGTGATTTAGAAATGAAAAAAAACAAAAGTTTAACTACCTGTTTTCATTTTTTATTAATATTTAATAGCATGATTTTTCTCATTTCATTTCACTACACACTATTTTAATAGCATATTTGAATATTATAATGTATTATAATACAGATCATTTTTCTAAAACATCCTGGTATTATAACACAATGTTGAGGACAAAAATTACAGTTTGGTACTAATTCGAGCTTATTATTTTTAAAAAATATCGAAAAATATCGAAAAATAGTGTTGTTATCTCCTTTTTAATAGTTAAACTAGGACTTATGTTAACGCATATCGTGATATTATCGCTTAAACGACAAATACAATTTTAGCTTCATTGTTTGCACGACAACAAATATTGCTTAACGTTCAAACGATAAATGAGTTAAATCGATTAAAAGACAAATGAGGTATCTTACATTTTGGTATATAGTATGGGATTAGGGGCAATACGCTTAAAGCTGTATGCTACATTTGTCGTTTGGCTGAAATATATAATTAGTTTGATTCAAAAATACACCCAGTAAATATATTATCATTAATATTTTGACTTTATTTATCCTGTTTAGAGGAACCATACTTGGAAAAAAGGGGATCGGAGTAGCCCCTGGGGCAACGTTTGCAGCATGCCGTGCTTGCGACTACCACAGCTACTGTCCCAGAGTATTTATCGAACAATGCGCCCAATACTTCATTTGCCCAACAAAGCCTGACGGCTCAGATCCAGATTGTACAAAAGTAGTTGATGTCGTCAATCTCAGTTTCGGAATCCCCAAAACTCGAATAAAATGGTTTGAAGCAATAGTTGCAGCATTTCAAGCAGCAAGAATTATCCCCGTTGTTGCCGCTGGAAATGGAGGGCGTTTTTGTAAATCAATTTATTATCCAGCTTGTCTCAAAGACGTACTCACAGTTAGTTCAGTTACGAGAAATGATGGAGCTTCTGATTTCTCGTCATGGGGACCTGTAGAAGGCAATGCTTACCATAAGCCTGACTTTGTTGCTCCAGGTACAGATGTAAAGTCTGCTGGTGTGCAGGGTTACTATTCGTGGCTAAGGGGAACTTCATCAGCGGCTGCTCATGTTACCGGTTTAGTTGCGATTTTGAGAGGAAAAAATCCAGAAATTCGTTTCGAGGAGATTCGTGATTTGATCAGAAATAGTTGTGATTTCAAACAACCTCTTTGGAACATTAAGTGTAAAAATAAAACGGATGCGGATAAGCCCAACTATATGCATGGATATGGACGAATAAATGCTTTTACAACTTTACTTTCTCAGGGACCAGTTATTGGGATTAAGGATACTTCTGTGACGGTTTCATCACCGCAAGCTTCCACAATGAGTCCTGTTCCACAAGTTTCAACAATAGCTCCAATTCCACAAGGTTCAACGATAGCTCCAATTACACAAGGTTCAACGATAGCTCCAATTACACAAGGTTCAACGATAGCTCCAATTACACAAGGTTCAACGATAGCTCCTATTACACAAGGTTCAACGATAGCTCCAATTACACAAGGTTCAACGTTGGTTTCAGAACCACAAGCTTCCACATTAGTTCCAGAAACATCTACGATGGTTCCAGTCCCACAAGGTTCAACGGTGGCTTCAATTCCACAAGGTTCAACGAGTGTTCCAGTTCCCCAAGGTTCAACAAGTGTTCCAGAAGCTTCCACAGTTGTTCCGGATTCACAAGGCTCAACGATTGTTCCAGATTCTCAAACTTCCACAGTGGTTGAGTAAAACTGTAATTTTTAGTATCGAGAAAACTAGAAAAAATGTTTTAAGAATTGTAATTTTTAATTAAAGAGAAGCATTTTAAATCAAATTAAAAAGCAGCTCAAATGTTCATTTTGGCTTTAGCATTCTTACTTGTCAATTCATTACCTTATTTAATCGTTCCAAACCAACACAATGGCTTCAAGTGATGATTATAGGATCTCGTAATATATTAGCACCTTGGGATTATCAGCATCAGTGTATTATAATAATTAAGAATATGTCCAACGCATGTATCATAAACTTAAATTAAGCCAGCTTACAATTTGTAAAAAATAGGTATGGAAATTTATTATGCAAAGACAATAGTTCACTGACAAGTTTTTTAACTGAAATAGTCTTAAACGATTAGAGTATGAGAAGGAAAAAAATATTTTGACATAACATTTTAATTGCTGCTGCATTTATAATTTTTTTCTTACTATTCTGCTTTTCACTCCTAATTTAGCATGAGTAACATGAATATATGTTGACGTAGGTTTTGCTAAAACTTGGAAGAAACTCTACACTATGGTCATTTCAATCGGATAAAATCACTAGTAATAAAATTATACGGTAGTACAAACACGAATAACTTCACATAGTTGGCGTTCTAAAGTATTTTTGTAACAGTAATCATGGCATTTTTATGTTGTTAAGTATTTGGAATTTAGCATAAATGTAGTCTTTTATGCTTCTTTGTCTTATAAACTCTACCCTAACAATTCATGCAAAAAGTTCAAAAAAAGTTTTTTGTTCCCAATGCAATTATTTGAACTGTTTTTTCCTAAATACTATGTGCGTTATGTTCTGAAGTTTTGGAATTATTTTGGAAGCTTGAATTTGCCCACCGTTTCTAAAAGCTAGACGTTTTAGAAGATTTCTCTATCTGCTAAAACAAAACGCCGCATTAAGTACACATAGATTCTTAGCTATTCTTTATAGATAAAAAGTTTTTAGAAAAGCGAATGCCAATTAATTGACAATGTGTTATTTTATTGGGATTATAATACCATAGAACACATGATATGTAGTATCGTTTTATGTTAAGATTTATCTGTAGCACTTTAGTCTCCCGAATAAAATTATGGGCAAATTATACGAAGCAAGTAGTTATAAATAAACAAGCATTTTCAAAATAAATCCATATATTTTGGTGATCTGCTGATTATGAAGTTTTTGAAAGCATACAATTTTATTTCTTACAGTGTCTTGTGTAACTTAACGTTAACGTGCTGAAATAAAGATTAAAAACGCTGTGTACTTGTAAAATACAATATACATATAGATTTACATCATTTCTTTTAAAACTAGTTAAAAATTAACGAGTAACCACCGAATTTGGAATAGTGATCTAAATTTCATTTCTTTGTGACATTTCTTCGTTCGATAGAACGTTTGTGGTTTTGTAGTTTCGTGCATTGTCATTGAAACACTTATTCTAATATTTAGCTTTATCAGTTTATTAGCTTTATTGTTATACGTTCATCCTATGTGCTTAAAGGAAACCAATGTTAACTTTGCACTCCTCAGTGTCATAAATTTGGAATAGGCACTCCGTCGATTAAAATTAACGATGTTTTCTTGTGTAGGAAATGGAATATATTTGATATGTTTTGCAATATTTCAAAGTATTACACTGCCTTCCTATGCTAGTGCTGATCCACACCTGAAAGTAACGGGCACCCAAACTGCTAAACCGGTAAATGCAATGCTTCTTATTGGTTATTGGTTATTGGTTGAACTATCAGCATCCCTCCCTGGGTACGTCGCTGATAGCTTATTTTTTGTCAATAAAATTCAGTTTGCACTACTTAGGTTTCATAGGTAAAATTTTGATACAGTTTGACCACGTCTTCTATCACTTTATCAATAAATGATAAGTCACAATTCTCTTCGGCAATTTTCACTCTCTTGTCAATTAGAAACTTTTTCACTTTGGTTTTGAAAATAAAATAAGATTCACTATTTTTGATGTCTGCAGGTAATTTAGCCCAGCTATTTGTGACCATATATGCTAATTTGTCATTGCATATCTCATTATCCACTATAAAATGAGATCCACTTCTTGTCTCAATACTGCTAATAGCATTTTCACACAGAGCACTATGAAACACAGATGGGCACAATTTAATTTTTATTTTGTAGGCGAGACACATTAGCTTCATTTCGTTGTTCTCCAATAAATCTAGCCATTCAAGGTCATCGTAGCTATCGCGTTTATATGAATTCCCAATTACTAGTTTAACGCATGATTTAAACACTTTGTTAACACTTTGCCTCTCTTTTTTAGTAGCTAAACACCACAAACTATTCATGTAATATAACTTACTCAACACTAATGACTCAACAAGTAATTTTAAATGATCATTACTAATAAGTTGTCTAATACATCTTATCGACCACAGAACTTTATAACATTGCCTGATATTCTGGCTTATATGATCATTCCACTTGAAATTCATGTCCTTAATTAGACCAAGGAGGACCTTTTTATTGATTTGGAGTTTTTCACAATTACATTATTAATTGTAATACTAGCATTTTCACATATTTTATTATCATTTTTGTTGCAGTGCATCATGAATTCAGTTTTGTCAGGGTTCACTTCCATATCATTATCTACAAACCACTGGGTTAGCACATTGCACACATTTTCTAATGATTTCAAGTCTTTGTCAAAAGAGTTCCTGTTGATTTCCCTTATAATTTGCGAATCATCTGCAAAGTAAACAACTTCCGTTTCTTTATCATTTATCTTTTTGTGCATATCATTAATATATAATATAAATTGAATCCCCGAAAGTCCGCTTCCTTGGCAGACGCCTCTTTGAGTACTAAGCACTTCACATGTCACATTGTCATTAACAAATTGACGGCGATCCTCATTAAATGACTTGAACCATCTGTAGTCAATTTTATATTCATTTAATTTGCTGTGCAATAATTCACGATTCACAGTATCAAAAGCTTTTTTTATGTCTAGTGTCACAATTGCAAACATATTTTTTCTTTCTAGTGCATTTCTCGCCTTATTGCATACGTACAATTCAGCATGTTCAGTGCTGTGATTTGGTCTAAAACCGAATTGTTTATCGTATAGTATTTTGTTATGCAGAACGTAACTCCGAAGCTGGAAATACACACACTTTTCTATTATTTTTGACAAGACGGGTAAAATTGAGATTGGACGCATTTGATTCATATTTTCAGGCGGAGTTTTTTTCGGTAATGCTATAATTTTTGCTAGTTTCATGTCACTTGGCACTCTATTTTGACTAATCGATGAGTTGAACAGATTGCACATTTGCCGAACAAAACTATGACTCATTATAAGTAAATCTATCATTCTGTTACAAATTCCTGTCGCATCCATTGTTACGCTTTGTTTGTGCTTCATTTTTTTCCATGCATACTTTAGTTGAGTTTCAGAAATGGGGCTTATATGAAATCCTGAATTATCATTATTATCAAAATTATCTTTGATCGGCGGCACATTTATTTTGGATGGTGCATTCGATATTTTGACAAAATGTTCATTGAGATCATTATCCGAGAATGGTCGCATTTGAGATTTTTCTGATGATAAAAGTTTGTTAACTGTTGGCCAGAATCCTTTTTTGTCAATCGTCTCATCAACAGTGCGTCTCATGTCACTGATGAGCATATTTTTAACTTGCTTCTTCAAATTTTTATACTTCATTTTCGCATCGTCACTTCCATTCCTCAGCATTTCTTTGTATGCCCTTTCCCTATTCCTCATAATCTTCCTTGTTTCACTACTAATCACATTGTATTTGCTAAAGTTTATAGCTTTCACTCGAACAGGTGCATGTTTTTCAAATATTGATCTGATAAACGTATGCATTTTCACATAATTTTCTTCGACATCATCGTCACACTTTATTTCTAAGTTATACTGGTTTGTGTCCTGAATTAGGTCGTCATGAACAATATTACAGAAGTCTCTATATACATACTCTTTTTTTGATGTTTTAGGGTTTTTTAATTAATATATTTGTTAAAACTGCACAGTGGTCAGACAAATGTGGGTTAATTACACAGCTATTTACACATTTTTCAGGGTGATTTGTGATAATCATATCTAATATTGCACTGTTCCTTGTGGGTTCTGTAATTAATTGTGTGAGATTAAATTTCGATAAGAGTCTGTCAAAGTTAGTCAAACAGAATTTATTGTTTAGATTCAAATCTCCGGCAATAACAAAAAATCTTTTCGTTAACGTCAGCTCATTTATTATTTCACTCATTGCTTTTAAATCAGCTTTCACCGTTTCATTTTTATAATTAGGTGGTCTATACAATGAGCAGATAAAAAATGCTTGCCGCATTCCGACTTTCATCCTTGTCACAATTATTTCTATGTTGGAGAACGATTCAAAATTTAACTGACAGTTTAATTTGTACTTAGTTGCTACAAGTTCACGTTTACATATCACTGCAACCCCACCACCCTTCACTTTTTTAGATATAGATAGATTTCTATCCTCCCTGTAACAGTTATAGTTGTCATTCAATAAAATGTTTTTATTTTCATTTAAAAAAGTTTCACTCAAGCAGAGCACGTCGATTTGTTGTGTGTTTAAAAATTCATTAACTTGAATTTGTTTATTTGCAATTGATTGGATGTTGATGTGTGCAAATTTAATTCCAGCTTTGATATCGCAACTTGAAATTCATGCATTTCCATTAGCAGATTCGTCCATTATTTTAATTTGTCGAGTAAAAGATCCATCGTCATCAAGTCTGTAATAAGCCAAGTCAGTTTCGATTTCGAAATTGCGCCAGTTTGTGTTAGTCACATTCTCTGAATTTTTTAGGCTTCTCAACTTCTGTCGCATCAGAAACTCTGCTTTTCGAATTTCCTCCGGAACATCCGCATTTATGAAAATCGGCCTCTGGAATTGTTTTCTCAGCTCGAAAAATTCATTTCTGTCTCTCATAGAAAGAAATCGGATCTGGATATTTCTAGTTTTTCCTTGTTTAAAACGCCCAAATCTTGTGATCGTATCAAAATTAAATCGGTGCAGTCCATTAGTCACCTTGTTAATTTCACATTGAATCTTCGTGGCCAATTTCTGATCAGTTTCCTCATTCTCATCATTAATCCCCGACAAAATTAGATTGATCTTTTTTAGATCAACCTCAATTTTTATTTTGTCCGATCGAAAATTTATTTGCTTCTGAACAGTTGTTAAGTCATCTTTTATTATTTCCACATCTGATTGTAGACGACCTACATTTCCGTTAGTGGAAGCAAGACTGGTGGTTATTTGCATTAGCGCATCTTCAATTCTGTCAAGCTTGTCTAACTTTGCCAGATTCTTATTAATTTCATCCAGTTTTTCAGTAACTTTATCGCACTGTTGGCATTTACAATCACCTTCTGACTTCCTTGCCCTTTTTGCTGTTTCATGCTGGTCTGTTAGTATCGAGTTCATTTGGTTTTCTTCTGAGTTCATTGCTGATATATTCCTTTTATTGCGCAAATTCATTCCACTGGGATTTGTTAATTGTTGTGATGATGACTGATTGCTTTTGGAGCTTCCTTGACTTCCCTTATTTCCTCCCATATTATCAGCTGAGCTCGGCTGGTAAATAAAACTGAATTGTTTTATGTTGCCTGTGGACATCTGGATTTTAAAACTAATTTTTCAGTGTTTTTTCAGTGACTCGTTAAAACTAATGCTTTTAGGAACTTATTAACAGTGACTATAATGCAAAATGTTAATCACTGATTTTTTAAATTGTTTAAAATTATATTTAATTTTTATTTTTATTTGGACTGTAAACAAAAGCAGCTGACTCTCACTCTTGTAACATAGATCGAGTCAGTTTTGAGTAATAGTTTTTTAACATAGTCAAATCGTAATAATTAATATATCATATCAATTGGGTACATCAATTGAATAATGGAAGCTAGACCGTTAAATCGTGTTATTCAATATATGATTTTAATACAATAATTAGTTTTATCGAAATGTACTTTTAAATGCATGCATACAACGCTACTTATCCAGCAGCTAATGACAACAGCTGAGTCGGAAATTACCAATGCATAAATCTTATATATTCTCTGTATAAAGTTGAACTTTTTCATTAATCTTGCTTAAACCGTAAATGCATCTCAATATTGATTTAATTTTTTAAAGTAAAGTCATATTACTTCTTGCATCATGAATATATACTTATGATCTAATTTCCTGTTTCGAATGTGCACAAAATAGAGTTGCAAATTTGTTACTCTAATAAGTGTAATTGGTATGTTCAGTACAAAATTTCGTAAGGCGCTATCTTGAGTTTGTTAATAAATTCATAACTCTACATATTCATGCATAATTTTAAATAGGGACTTGTATAGGAAAATTGCGTGAGTTCTGGTACAAACAGTAAAAAATTGCAATTCTATTTCATAGGCCGTCCAATTTAAAATACATTGTGTTTATAAAACCAAACGTAATGATTTAGGTAAACAATTGCTCATGTTTAAAATTAGTCAACGGTTGTTCAATTATGTCAAAGATTTAACATTGAAGGAAATATACACAATTGATATTTAACCTTAATGAAATATTTTAAGTTGCAAAACAAATTAACAATGACCTTGAAGTTTAGTTGGAAACCGTTTAGTTGAATATATTACCAAGTATATTTGTATGGTTGCAACTTAAATTTTAAAACATATTTTTCAAAACATGAAAGTAAAAATGGAAGTCCGTTTCAGTTTAATTGCCATTCTATTCTTGACCATATTCCTTCCATTGATGGAAACCATTTCCACTGGTAGTCGTCACAAAATACACAGCATGTATACAAATCGTCAAATTGCTCCTGCATATTCACAATTAAAAGATTTCCCAGTTGGCGCAAACAATGGAGAATTTCATCCAAACAATATACTAGTAAGTGCCAACTCACTTCCGGTTATAACTGAAGATCAACAGCCCTCAGATCCTGCAGATTTCACAACCAAAAAGGATCAATTAGTTGAGGAAGAAGTTGATAGCGAAAGATTAGTCGGAGATCAAAATCAAGAAGAAGGCACAAGTGCCCAGGTGCACCAACATCAAGAGAACATAAACGCAAATAATCAGTCAACTGCTACATTTGGACCAATTTAAAAGAACTTAATTAAAATATTTTTAGAATAAAAATCGTTTACATTTAAATTTTTTTAATTAAAAAAAGACTTTTAAAATTAAAATTTATTTGCAAATTTATATTTTCTCCAATCTTTCAACTTGTTTGGTATTATTTCGAATGAAAATCTTTAAATCTTAAAAATGAAAATAAATCATCTTTTAATTCCGATTATAATTAAATCATTAATTTCCCAGTGTTAAAAACTTATTTCAGAAAACCTTATAGCATAATACACGATTGTCCAGAATGAAATGAAAAACAGCTTTACAAATCGAACGTTACGCAAACAAAGACAAACATTGTCAAAGCATATGACACAGGTGCCAATGATAATGCAGAAAGGTAAATGATCTATTTATTTATACGGTCGACCGACTGATAAGGACGAGACGTTTTGATAAGTTGTTTAAACATTTCACATTTTGGATTCGATTCCGAATATTCCGATTGATGAACTAAGCAGCCAAAATAAACCCGCTGTAATAGCGACCATAATGACGCCGCTGCGATGATTATATTGCGACGAGTGACAATAATGAGCAATGATGTTTCCAATGAAAAATGCTTTCGAACGATATGTCACATGGCATATGTTTCGACATTGCAACCTTTAACCCCGATTTCTGACCCAACGAGGTCACATTGACCTATACTGACAAATGATTCTTGATCTACTCGACGAGGGCTTTC
>JAQFXM010006772.1:0-12778 GCA_034693345.1 Entomobrya multifasciata | reverse complement strand
TGCATGCAAGTACGTGGGAGATAGTTGTCTGTGTTGGTTGGCACGTCATAAAAATTGCAACGTTATATGCGCTTTGATCATTCAGAGACTCCGACTGGTCCTATTACACTTTCAGCTATTGTGGGCGGAGATAATATGATGATGATGGTCAGCGTATAATTTTAAATACAAGGAAGCGAAATAAATTGTTTTTATTTTCATATGCAAGAGGTTTATTATGTGTACTATCATAGATCCCACGAAATCATTAAACTGTTTTGACTTTAATTGAACAGTAAGTAATGTACAATAGAGATTTTTATTTTCTTGAAAGTTTTTCCGATATCTTTTTGTGGAAAATGCATAGCACAGCGTAATAAAATTGGCAAAGAATGAATACAGACAACTGGATGCCTCAACTCACTTTTTTTCGGAAACAGTTTTGGGCACACAAGCAGAACAAACGGGAAACGATTTTTTGCATCATCTCATGTACAAGAAGTCATAGTAAATCGTACATTACAAAAAAAGTTGAAGAACATGCTAGCTAAATAAATATTATCTCTTTGCTCTTATTACACGCGTAACCTCGAACGAAAAAATTTTCACCCCAAAAAAAGCATCAAGTGGAAAGTACTATTTAGGTTAGCTTGAATGGACTTGGGTTTTTTCTTCCCAAGTCACCGTCACCACTCACCACCACAATTTGCCATAGGATCTCTTCTTATTCCCGACAGTAGCCAAGTGCATTGTGCTGTGTGGTAATTCTATGGAGAATACGTATTGAATATCTGCCTTATTTCGTTCATTCTCCTTCTCCCCTTCTGTTGTGCTTGCAGTGTGTCCCAAACGAGGGACGACTACGAGCTCAACGTCAGATCAACTTCCGGTTTTTACAGCCTTGTTGCATTATGTTAGTGCCCTTTTTTGCAATGCATAGCTTACTAGCCAGGACTTCATTGCTGACTAGTCATTCAGTTTGTATAACATTCAACATTTGATGATATTATTGCAAGCGTATACGTAATTTATTTTCAAGAACAAGTTGGCCGCATTTAAGGGTTACTTCCTGTAACAAGCTGGAGCTTTTGAGTAGTTGATAATAATGATCAGCTAGTGAACTAGCCAGTGTCCAACTTTGTAGCACAAACTTATTAGCAAACATGATTGATTTTACTTGAAGAGAGTGTGAAGCAGTTTCATAATTATTTTTTCATCATCAACGAGCCAATTAACTGGTTTAGTAATAATAACGATACACGTGGAACCCACTTCATGGAGGAAAATATTGAGTTTAGTATGCGCATGTAAACATTCAACATTCTGGCTACTTTTATGCTACACAGTTCAATTCATTTTACTCAACTTATGAAACAAGATAGTTTTTGATGTGTAAATTCATATGGGAAAAAAAATTTGTATTTCATTCCCATGCCAAAATTATAACCGGGTAATTATTTTCTTATGTGAATTTTTAAATTTTTTGTGATAATTTTAGTTCATAGTTGGCTTATTTCAGTTCGGAAACGGAAGATGGAAGCAAACTATTTTACGCAGGGTGGGCACGTATATGCATGCAAACAGTTTTTGAGGTTTGTTGAACGTGATTGAGGTTTTACGAATATGGAGGAGAAATGCATAATGATCCCCGATGACACTGTTGATTTTTTATGCATAAAAAGATATTTTATAACTTTAGTACTACGCTGGCTCTACAGCAAAAAATACATAGGGACCAGTGGCATTGTATTTGTGCACACTGCGAGTGAATCGCCTTTGTTTGAATAAAAGAATGAAAATTGGATGGAAGGACATTGACAGTTTCTCCCTCCACTTGGTATACCTATGTTGTCACAGTATTTTTAGTATTCCCCCTCTTTATCACATTTAAACATTTACTGTTTGGAAATTCAGAATTGCTGAAAAGTAAAGAGTTCTTTAAACGAACAAGTGGATCATGAATGATGATGAGGATGAATACCTGTGCTTGCCTTTTTTAAACTGTAGATAGCTCAAGTACATCATATTATTCGTTCTCCTGTTTAATGTACTACGGAGGATGACACTTTTTTTGCTATTCAATCAAAATCAAAGCGAAACGTTTGAAAAAAACAACGAGGACTCCTTCACTCCAACAACTACTGAGTAATTTTGCTTTTGGTCTTTTTTGGGGGAAAAAATGTAGCGTTCTATAAAAGGATTCACAGAGGGAAAATGGATGATGGTTGGTTTGAGTTGCATGCAATCCTCATCCGTCGATGTCGTTGTCATCATCATCTCGCGTTTTAGTTCAGGTTCTCTTTTTTTGTCCTCAATATTTTAGCAACGGAATGTCATCACGATTACAGGATTGACTGTGAGCCACTGTGTGAGTGCCATGTCAACTCTCTTTTGCCCATTCTAACAGACCAGAAAAGGATATAATTGGTAGGGAAGGGAGGCTGAGAAGTGGATTCCTACGAACTCAACTGTGAGTTTAACATAGCTTGCTTTTTTGCGTTTTTGTAAATGTGCAATGAGTACAAAGTATAGTATATTTACAGACTGGTAACCAAACCAAGTATGCATACATGATATAATATAATTCTAAATATTATTTAGGTTGGCCATGATATGGTAAAAATAAATGTTATGGAATCGGTAAATATAAATATTTTATTTTTTATGGATTTTTTTTCTTAACGAGGTGGCCAGAAGGTTCGTTAAACTTCCAAAGCTACTCTGTTGACATCATCATTGTCATCGTCATCACGATCAACAGAGAAAAAACACCATATTAACAGTCCATTTTTCAGACACAACTTTTTTACGTGTTCCAAAATATTGTGAAATGTGATTCCCATTACTTTACTTTTATAAACAAATTTCAAAAGTAATAAAATATTAATAATACAAATAATATCTCATTCGTTTTGATAAACAACAACAACCAAAAACACTGACCTCTTGAGAATACGCATTACACACCAAGATTCCCTCATTACACATTAGGTGGCTTTAACAAATAATATTGCTGTTATTGCCTTAATTAGATCTCATGACAAAAACGAGTGCTCATTTACTCTGAAATAGGACATAAAATATATCAACAAAAAACACTACAATGTTTCACGACTAAAAATCATTACTATGTTAATTTTGAATTTGAAATATTATTCTATGGATCGAGGGCTCCATTTCCATCAGAGCTTTCAGTATCACTCATTTAGAATTCGTTATTATGATTATGCAAAGGAAAATAGAGACAAAAATCTACAGCATAACAAAAATAATATTTACTAGTTGTCAATTGTCAATTCTATTTGTTTACAAGGTTGAAAATCCATTCCACATTCATTCATTGATTGTGTATTATATGTACGTATGTCATACAATATCCATATAAAATATTCTTTGAATTCAAATAATATTATAAAAAGTAGATCAATGGACAGAAAGAGTGAGAAAGAAACACGACATTATTTAATTAGTATCATCGTCATGTCGTCAACGTTCGTTCTATATATATTTGTCCACAAAAAATAAAATGTCAAATGACCATGCAGTGTACTAGTGTATCATAGTAAATTGACAGACGACAATTTTCTGATTGTTGTTGTTTTTGTACGTGTAGTAAAATTAACGGAATCTATAATGATTTTATGTGATAACTTGATTCAGGTATTTATGCTATGATAATATATGTGCATACATTAGTAGAAACCTAGTAAGGCCGCAACAAGCTAGTAAAAATGGTTGGACGATGCGATGATGAGATGCGCCTTTTCAAATTTGCATTCAAGAGTACAAAAAAATCATCATCATCACTCACATTGCTTCACACACATCATGAAACAAAAAAAGTCAAAATCAGTACCAGTGAATCTAACAGAACGGTGATTTCCGTTTCGCTTCATACAGGACAGTATATATCATCTAATTTATACAAAAAAATGAGAGCATCCAACGTTGATGATGATGATAGAAGACTCAATCCCAAACCTAAGCTACTTTTAAGCCATTTCAGTGAAACATATAATAAGTATGCACATTAATTTAACGGAGAGTGAGAGACAGGGACAAGCCCTCCTCGACCACTCTAGAATATTAAAATGTTTATATAGCCACATTAAAATATCAGTTTATTGTCTGACTGAGTGTTTCAAAATGCAGACAAAATATTTATTCTAAGATATGCATATTTTTGTACGTGGAGTACGCACCTTTTGTGACTTTGCACTGGCGCTATAAAAAAAATCGCCATTCAGATTCAGGCTCTCGTAAAAAACGCACACTGGAGTATTTTAAATATATCAAAAAATAAATTAAAATTTATTCAAGCTTTGTATTTTTTATGTATGTATGCACACAGGTTTGCTTTATGCTATATCTCATGATGGTTATTTTAAACAATTCACTGTAAAAATTACATTGGGTAAACACAATCGTCATACACACCATATAACAGTTCACTGCTACCGATTATTGTAGCTGAACTGAGGGCGAGCACCACTGGAGCGGAACAACAGTAGCAGCAATAACGTCACATATTATGTTCCCAGTGTGCATTATTATATAGGAAATGGCAAAATGATTATTTGCAATGATCTGCATGCATAATATTCTGTTGGAAAGGGTGATCATGATGATGTTGTATAGGTATGCGTATTTATACTTTGGGTTACCAGCTTGCTACTGAACAATAAGTTTAAAGCAGTAATAAAAATAAAAACCCTTTACTTTTTTTAAGCAGTTACTGTAACAATAAACGAAAACTTGGGGCTTTTGACTCATTGTTACAGCAACATTGCGTTGTTTGTTCATTTGTATATTTTATTTTATTGGAATGGAGTGCATGTGTGTACATAAGCTTTGAATTCCAACGAAATAAAACTACAACAAAGGGCAATCGCCGTACTTACGTACGACGACGACGCGACGCACACATGCACAATCGAAATTATGTCCACTGTGTATTACATTGTTAACCTGCTAGTTGCACTGACGGTGACTACATTGCATTGTACATGACAAACAAATACGACATAATATTGTAGCATAAGTAGTGGAATGGAAGCCAATATAGTATGGGTAATAAACAGCAAAAATGCTCAAATTATTACAAAACCTCAGTAAATTCTGATTTATGTGGATTTAGATTTTGTACCTATATCAGGATTGATGATGATCATGATAAATGGATGGAGTGGGAGAGAAAAAAAGAGCATTACAATGACCCCCAGCACGGTAATCATCACAACCATCATAAAAGTTTGTGATGTTGTGTGATATGTGCATAGAGTTATATTTCTGTTGAAAAATTGCTATTGACGGTAAGGCCAACAAGCAACGATAAATAATGCAACGTTAAAGGTTCATGTAAAACCAGACAGTTCTGCAGTCATACAAATGAGTGTGCACTTAAAAAAAGGAAAAAGGGTCTCTACCGACTTTGCAGATATTCTAATATTCAAATATGCTTACCAAGTGTACTCACTGAATAATACTGGCAAAAATATGGGAATCATCATTATTATAACGAGATAACCCATTATAAAAAAATTGTGAAGTATGCAAACTGTGTACTATTTCAAAGTATGCAATGATGCTTCCGATTTAATTTATTATGCTCTTCTGCTCTAATACAGTCGTGTCATGTATCATGCTAAAATTATGTTGTAAGGTTTGCTAATCCAATGATAATCGTGATGATGATGCAACAAGTTTATGGCTTCAAACAGGAAATGACTTTAGACACCAACACCGCCACCAGTTGGCTATCGCTGGCCGTCTCCCTCTTCATATTCTTGTAAAATAAAATTTTCGTGCTAAGCTTGGCTTGATCATCCTAAATATTTCATTATAACGTTTTTGTGTAGATCAAACAAAAAATGGATTCGTTGGTTGTGATGGTGTAGCTGACCTGGCTTGGCCTCCCATACACACTCACCACACCAAATGCAACTGGCGCTTTATAATATTCAATATTGCAATAATTTTAACATGAAAAACGATGCTGAATAACATGTTGGTATGTATATTGTAGCAATAATTTTTTATGCATAGGGTTTTTCAGACTGCATAGGCAGTGATGATGAAACAAAAGAAAGTGCAATAAATTATGATAGTAAAAAATTGGTGTGCTTGTGCAACAAAAGCATAATTAATTATTTTTGGGTGATCTTCAACATGGGAGTTTTGTAATGATGACAGTGATAGTAAAATGATAGGGATGATTAAATAATATGTACATGATGTTGAGGGATGCTTTATAAATTTATTAGTGTGCATTGAAAAAAATAATGAAAGCGATAATCATGATTCGACAATGACGGCAGTGTCCTCCTTCCTTGACTAATTAAACAGATCCTACACTTTTGTTCTTCATATCTAACGATATTATTTTTTGTATCGTAATCATGACTTTCAAATGTTCCACGTTATAACTTTCGTCTCAGTTTCATTAAAATTGGACGGAGATAAAAAAGATATGATAATGCAATGAAGGTAGCTTTGCTTAAAAATCATGGTCCATTTTCAATTAAAGTAGGCAGAGTAAAATGTTTAAGCACAGACTTTGGATTCAGAACAATGAATATTTTCCTTGAAATCCATGGTGCTATTTTAATCCCTGAATCCTTGATTAGACTCAGTTCAAAATTTACTTTCGAAATGTGTGGAAAAACTCCTTCAAGGATATTCACTTAAATAAGGCAGTATACATAGACACTACTCAATTTACAACCTATTCTTGTTAGGTAGCTAACACGCTGAAAAGAAATTCATTATAAAAATGAGGTAAAACATGAAAATACGAACAAGGAAACGGAGAAAGGATGGAATGAAAAGTTAATAAATGCTTTAATTTGTTTTCAGTAAAAAATATAAAGCACTTTTTGACCTAGTCTACTAAATTTGATTATAACTCGAACAGTTTTCTTCTTCTTTCGTCAATCATGCAAAAATTAGCGATGACACGAGGATGATGAAACACAGGCAATATTAAAAAATATATATACATCATGATTGTGAATGGATATAATAGGATAAAAATATGAATGGGTGGAAAACAAGTAGTTAGAAAAAACACTTGAGTTAAAAATAAATCTAAGAAGCAAGCCAGCCAATGTTTTTCAAGAGCTCCTTTTCAAGAAACGAATCAAAACACTTTTACAATGTTGCATAAAACTATAGAATGAATCAAAAGCAAAGCAATCAAAAAGAATAGAGTACCTTGTTAATATAATTCTGATATAAAGCGTGGGTAAGTATTATAGCAGGTGTAGCATCATGAAACCTCTTACAAAGCAGTTCTAACAATCACAGTCCAACCAAAAAAACAGGTACATAAAAATACGTAGATTGAAATATAAAGCAGCGCTAGCAGCCATGTTAATAATCTGCGATCTTTGAAGACGGCAGCTCTCAACCCCATCTCCGTCTCAAAAAGGAAAACACAGCTACAAGTTTTCTTGCATAAAGCCAACTAAAAGGAAAGTGAATTTTTGTCTTTGTTGGACTGTGCTTGACTTGCGTGTGCTGCTACTAAAGTGTTTTCTCAAGATACCCCAATTATTCTTATAGGTTGCTTTTCCTTACCTTTCTCTTCGCCCTCATCCTTCCTAATTGCAACAGTACTAGACTTATTCTACCGATGATGATTCCGTTTATTAAATCGATGTTTAGATACAATATAAATTATGTTTGAAGTACTAAATTAGTAACTGTTTATTGTCACAAAGTATCTGTCACGTAACGTCTCATGCGACACAATTAATTCTTGGCACAAATACGAATTAACTTTTATGTTTTAATTGATGGTCCTTATGTTTCCTTTTAAGTTACATTACAATCACACATCTTTGATAATTATCGTAGAAAATTTTATTCATTAATTTCTTATCTTCTTTCCAAATTAAATTAAAGCTTTGAAAGAGATTGATTTTTTTGCACCTTCTACTCCAGTTCACTAAAAAGTGTCGTTGCACAGAGCTTATGTTTTTTGACGAAAAAGTAAAAACGCAGCTAAATTAAAATAAAATGAAAACTAGATTTCACATGTAAAATGGCGAAAAAAGAGAACAATAATTTGGCTTCGTAATATAATCATAATAGTAGATCATCACTATCATCATCACGATATTTCGACAGCCACTTCTTCACCCAATGTACTATTATTATACGCCATCACTTGTTATTATTACTATTACTGTTGTGCTGTTTTAATGTTAACAATGGAAAGAGAGAAAGAGTCTGTGACGATGTTGATGATGATGATGACTGTGGTTTGTAAAGTAGGTTGCTTTGCTGGCTAATACCAGTACCACCACCACAACAGTAGCAACAACGACAGTATCCCAGCTAACCAACTCTCTCTACACTCGTTTCCCAACAATAAACAATGCAAACAAAATGAAATTGAGGTACGGTTGCACTTTACAATTATAATTTGTCATTTACTTATACAGCTCACTATTTCCAAAAAAAATCCTGCGTAAAAATGGACAGCAACGACAGAGATGATGTGAACAATTCAACTTTAGAAATCACACTGGCAAGGGTTAGCGACAGGGAAGAATACATAACTCTCAGCATTGTTGTGTGATTCAAGTGGATCATGATGGAATGGTTGGAATAATTGTTATTGTTGTAAATGACAACGATGATCATGATGTTAATGTGGACAATAATATAATGCTAAAAATATTCTCACTCTATTTGAATCGCCAAAAATAATTCATCACACAAAGTATAGTAAAGGTATACCATCTATAAAAGCAAAGTTTTGATGATGGTCAAAAAAAAGGTGGAGGAGGGTGGGTGGTAGATGAGGAAATTATTATTTCATGCTCTCTGCTCAACTTGACTATATTCCATTGAAACAAATAAAACATTGAGAATGGTAATAAAATACACATTGATAAATCAAGTCCCTCCTGCTCCATCGTCTTTCCGCATCCAACAATGCAAAAAAAGTAGAATGAGTGATTTGTGCAGTAGTACTGAACAACGGATGCTATTCCATGTCATTTAAATTTTACGATGCAAGCAAACCTGTTGTGTGTGCGCTTTTCAACTAACTTCCTGTCCACCAACAACACCAGGCTATTCCCCATCACTGTCATCGTCATACCTGCTTGCTTTGAACTACCCCTATTCACACATTCATATAATCTTTCCCTTTACTCCCAATATGGCTAATGTTTAAACCAGCAATAATTTTTCATTGTTTTTTTATGGGCTACTGGCTTGGCTTAAGGGATTTCCCCCTTGTTGATCGTCATGTAGTCAGCTAATATTATTGTTAGTTTTAAATTCGGCTTCCAATTTTTATTTAGATTTTATTTCCAAGAATGGCTATACAGCATGTCATACAGCACGTACATATATCCCTGTACATCACGAATTACGAAAGTATGCCACACTGGTTTTTTACTAAATCAAATAATGAAAATGATGATGCTGCAATATTCATTGTTACAAAAGTTTCAATAGTTCCAACACACACATTGTATGCAAACAGGGTGACCAACTGAAATAATGAAACATGCTCGCCTCAACAGTAGTTTTAGCTTGGTTTCATGATTCATAAAGATGAATTCGTAAGCAAGTTGAGTTTTTGAATAAATATATATTTTTTAAATCCTGTGGAAGTTCTTCAACCCCTGTACTCATACTCGTCATGTCTCCCCAACTCTCACATAGTTAACCACAAATAATAATTGTGAATAAACTATGCTTATGATTACACTATAACGCCACCAGTTCTAAGTTCTAACGACAGTGGTACATATTATATGGTTGCAACTTGCAACAGGTATTGGGATTCTATTGCTACTGTGACTATGATGATAGGTATTTTATAACATATAATTAGGTAGCGTTTGGCGAGGTAGCTTCCAAAACCTAGTTGGAATGGAGGGTTTTTCAGCACCCTCAACCCTTCTGGTAAAGTTTAACCCCCAAAGTTCGCCAAACAGTGTACCACACAACGTATGTATAACTGATGCCATGCCATGCACTGTTTCAAAAACAACTTCATGTGTTTCAAATAAGATAGGAGATTTATGCGTTAAGGGTGTTTTGGACACACTTTTTTTAATCCACTTCCGCATTTGTCTGATTTCTGTTATACGTATTTTAAAATAGGAAGCGAATGGCCTCATCAAAGTACCTCAGAGGTTTCTCTTTGACGCTGCGCAACGTTTACATGCTGGTTTTTTACAAGGGAATTTCGACATAAGTAATAAAATTCTTGCTGTGTAACATGAGCACACACAGTGGCTTTTTGTATGATGATTGCTAATTTGGGAAAGTGAAAATGACTAATATTTTAGATTTTTTAGTTCACATATTATATGTATAGTTGAAAATTCACAGATCACAGCTCAATATGGGATAATACCTAATAAGTATGCATGGTTTGACCAGAACCTTTGCCACGACGATGATCAAAAGTAATACGAATTGCATAATAATTTAGTTTTATTGTTCGTCTAGTCTGTCCTTAATGAGCCAATTGTTCCAGTGATGAAATGCAGTAGTACAATAGGAGTAATTCGAGGAAATATATTTAAGATCTTATCACTACAATAAAATATCAAGGACCACCTTGGTGCTCTTGAATTATTTTAAAATGAAATAAGGAAGGCCTTAATGTAGTGCCCTTTATGCAACATGAAATTACAGCCATTTCATTGTTCATGACAAACAATATAGTGCAAATTAATTCCAGGATAACACAGAAAAATGATCTTATCGCTACGACGGAAAGTTGAAAGGAAAGAAAAAATTTAAATTGAAACAATATTTCAGATTTTAAGGAACAAAGGCAGAAAATAACTTAATATTTTGGCGACGAAGTTGACTCATGAATTTTTATGCATTTTTTTGGTAAAAATCCTGACATGAAATATTGACAAGTGATGTCACATATATTTTCAGGGCGATTGAACTTCGGTTCTAACTGTATCAGCATTAACACTCATCAAAACGTTTTTTGTAAACTAAAATGCTTGTTTAAAACACGGCAATTTTAATTATTCTATCAAACGAATTAAAAGAGGCTGGTACAACTTTTTTCTAGTAATGGGAGCACTAAATAAAGCCATTACACACATGTGTCTACCATTTTATGATTAACTTTAAAAGCAATTTTTATTTGATTCAGAAAAAAATGGAGCTTGATTTTTCTTTTTTAGGACAAGCTATTAAATCGTGTTACATGACAAAAATGTAGCATGGTAAAGTCGGTGGAATAACGGTTCTTTAAACATTAGTTTGCATGCAATTTCAATTGTAATTGTCATCATCGCGCATCGTGAAGCTCATACAAACGCGAGCTGAGCGGAGCACTTCAACATTCAAAATCAACTACTGCTGCTGTGTCCATTAGCAATCAAAGTTGCGGTGTGGTTGGTGTGGCATGTCATGAAATGGTTTTGCGCGATGACAATATTATGATTATGAATCAGCCACTCTTTAACAATAAAAAACTGGAGAGGGAAAGAGAATTTTGGGGAGAAAAAAAGGAAAAATGATTTCCTGGGACAAAACGTAGCCAAAAATAAATAAAAAATGTATAAAAGGGACATTGAACTTTCACGAATGTCACGACTGATATGGGATTGCCATAAAAATGTTACAGTCAACCAAAACGTATGTGTAATTTTTTTAATTCTGTTCTACCACCTGTCATATTATTAGTCATTTCAGATAGATATTTCCATATGCATATGATATGTGCATACATCACTAGTGAACTAAATTACTCATAAATGGCAAACTAGACAACTAATATAGCAGGGATTTCTGAACGTAAATATAAATCTGATATAGATGTCAAAAAACAAATACTATATTTAACGATGTATATGAAGTTTATTAAATTTAACAATTAGTTTTTATATACAACTTTCATAAATGGATTTGGTTCCAAATATTACAAGTACACATTTTGTATTTTTATAGTTATATGCGAGTTCACCTAAATTCCCTATCGATCATGTATCAATAAATGCTGTTAAGTAATGACGATCAATTAATCCTTTAGAAGAATAAGTTCAATTAATCTTAATTTTCATCGTAAAATGACACATATATGCAACTCAATACTAAACCTTAAGCTTCATTTCAACTGCAGTAACTTCAGTAGAAATCATCCTCATTGTCACCATCATCGTCATTATTAGTTTGCTGTGGAGTACTCGGTTCTTGCTGTTCATGATTGGTAGTAGTGACACATCGGGGTATCTCGACAGACCTTTCTCCTCCTCTTTCCCCGGAAACATAAGGTTGATCGCCTCCATTCATGCGTGCTTGCCTCTGCAGCTTACGTTTCTTCTTTGCAAATTGTTGTTGCTAGATGGGTCAAAATATAATATACAAAAGCTATTATCATCATGCTTTCTCATTAAACACTACTTGTCGAGTTAGTTATAGTGTAAAAACTTGTATGAAAAATATGTACGTACGGTAAACTAAAAATTACATTACCTGCCAGTCCTTGTCGAACATCGTTCGAAGTACAATAATGGTATCGGTCACTTCAGTTTCATCCGACTTGTGATTTGACAGAAAGTAGTATTTTCTCGCTTTCTTCCCTTCTTTGATGCAAGAATAAATGCATTTTGTCGAATCATTGGTAGAGGCAGAAGCAGCCGTCGAATCAGATTCGTCATCTGAGGATTCTGAGGTAAGGGTTTCTTCATCTTTCACGCAACTGAGCAGAATAGACTCATCGGTTTCATTTTCTCCATTAATGAATCCTTTTGCCTGATCATAACTGTCCCTTAATCGTACAGACCCTTTTGGTGCCCCT
>JAQFXM010006771.1:0-12779 GCA_034693345.1 Entomobrya multifasciata | reverse complement strand
CAAGAAGAAATGTCTTTGGGTGAAGAACCACTGGAATTTCCATCGGTGGCTGATTTAGATGCGGTTATGGCTGAAGTAGGGCCTTCGCCACTGGAAAATGTGCTGGGACCGGAAGTAGCGGAACCGGTGGTGGTGCCGCCGGTGCGGTTATCTGGAAGAGGGAGGAAGAAGGGGATGAACCTTCGTAGATCTATTCGACTTGGAAAAGTTCAGAGGAAGCGGGGTAGGCCCCTGGGATCGACGAAGGGTAAGAAGAGGAAACTTGTGAAGAGGGCGCCATGTTGGATTTGTGGGAAAAGGTACAAGAATGCAGCGGCTGTTAAGGCTCATCAAAAACGGATGCAGTAAGATTTTATTTTGAAAATATTTAATTTTAATTAAATGGGTGTTTTTAATTAAATGGTTTATATGTAATTATTTTTTTAGTCTTGGAATTAATAATGGGGTTGTGTCGGCTGTGGTGACGCCACTTGTAGCGCCTCCACCATCGGATGTTGGACCACCTCCACCAGTTCCAGGGACGTCAGCTCAGGCTCGAGCTCAGGACCAGCAGTCCCAGACCGCTGCTTCTGTGACCACTGCTGTGGTACCAACTCAGAATGTCGAGGGGGAAAACGTGGTTCCTCCTCCCAGTTCTCCCTGCGATTGTAGACAAGGTAATTATTAAAATTTATTAGTTAAGTTTTTTTTGGTAGTATTTAAAAATTATGTGTTATGAATAGTTGGAATGATTTGGTATTTAATTTTTTGAAATGTTTTTATTTACTGGGGCGACAGCACATGTGGAGGAATTTAATCCGGCGAATGTGAAGATTGAGAGGCCTGAGTGAACTTTGAATTGCAATTTGTATTGGAATTTATTTTTAAATGAAGCTGATTAAGATGATGAATGATGATAGGTGGTAGTGGGGTAAGATGATAAATTAATGGTTGGGGTGAAAATTATAAGATGATTAGTTGCAGAATGGAGATTGATGTTTTTTGCGGTTTAAATTCTTGTTAAAAATTTAAGCAAAGTTTGAAAGTAGGTTATGATTTTGATTGTTTCGAAAATTATCATGAGTAGTTAATTGGTAAGTTTAAAAAATGATAGATTGCAATGATGTTATATAGTGTATGTATGAATGGTATGTGTGGGCGTATTTTTAATTGTTGAAAATGTAATTTAATGAACTGTGTGATAGTTTGGGTAAATAAATGGAAAATAAAAATAAAATAAAATGCTAAACTGTTAACGATTTGCATATCAACAATCAATTAAACTAATTAGCATACTTATCCAAAACAACATAGATGTCATGTGACCAATAAGCGGGGCTTTTGATGCTTTTTTTTTGTGTTTACAGTCAAACATACATGTAAACAGATATACAACACAGCAAAAAATAGTGACAAATGTACAAAATGCAGTTGAATCGGAGGAGTCCTGAAAACATTTAAATTAAAAAGTGAATTTAATTGTTCAACCTATTTAATAGATAGATAAATCATTTGTAATTTTAATCATAGTTTACTGAGACTATAACTGCTGTGTTAAAAATGGAGGGGTCAACATCTGCAACTACATTGTCGTCATCCAATGATGATGGGTCTTCAGAAATTGAGAAACTTAAAGCTGCATTAAAAGCAGCAAATGATAACTTGAAAAATGATAAATTAAAGTTGGAACGAGTATTTTATCTTAGTCGACAACTCACCGAGATTATTGAAAGTATGGGGGTTATCTTTATGGACAAGGGTCATCAAAGTAGTGGAAATGGTGCCAGTTCCACCACATCATCATCATTATCAGTTGTTGGGCTAGAATTTGATGGATTTTCAAAGAGTTTAAAATCTTTAAAAGATAAAATTGATTTGTTTGAAGAGGATCTCGTGGATATTGGATGTGTTGTAACTGATTTGGTGTCAATTGGTGGGATAATTAGAAGGATCAAATTAAAAAGGGGATCCTCCAATACCACAGCAAGTACTGATGCCAGCGGTGCGGGGGAAGCTACCAGTACTGCTGGAAATGATGAGCAAGAAATTAGAAGGTAATTAAATAGTAAAAAAGTTAATTATAGTTTAAATTTGTTTCACAATTAAATTTTAAATGTGACTTTGTTTGGTTTGGTAGTGAAAGGAGAGGTGGAGTGCGTAAAAGGGCAAAGAAGTCCACTCCTCCTCCGGTGGATGCCACTTCCGGTGAATGTAATGATGATGGTTTATCTGCTAGGGCGGCACCAGCTCCAGTAACGCGTTTGTCAAGAAGGACATCTGCGGCTCCACCACCAACACAAGAAGGGGAACAATTGTCAGCAAGTGGCAGTGGGGGTGGAGGTAGCGGAGGGCTACGTCGATCAGGGCGACTTGATGGGAAACCTCGTTATAATTATAATGACCAATTAGAGAAGTGGGAACCAGTTAATGTGAGGGCCACAGTTGAAGAAGGATTGAGCAGGAATGGAGAGACTTGGAGATGGAGATGTACTGACCAATTGGAGAATCGTAGTGACAAATCAGAGGATCACAGCGACCAATCAGAGAATGACAGTGACCAATCTGAAAGTCATAGTGATTATTCTGAGAATATTAATGACCAATCAGAGAGTGGTGATCATGACACTTTTGGAACCAGTGACAATGATGTGAAGGAGGAGAAGGTGGACGTGAAGGCAATTGCTACTGGTGGTGGTAAGGGGTCTGATAATCAGGAGGGTCCCTCCAAGGCTGGAAAGGGAAAGAGGGCTGGAGCTGGTGAAATGCTGTGTACTGATGGAGTCACAATCTCCGTGTCCAGAAAGCGATTTAAAATGATGGAACCAGGTTCTAGCTCAACTTCAACCAGTCAAGTGGTTAATTTTTTGCAGGATGTTTTTTATGGACTTCAGATATCGGATTGTAAAGAGTTAATTAATGAGGGTGTTAAAATGTTTATATTTTTTTTGGTGTAGGTCCAGCTCTAGGATCAGCCCCACCACCTGTGTTTCAGAACTTTGACAGTCAAGTGAGGAAGTGCTTGATTGAACATGGATTCCTTCCCGATGACACCATAATATGTAATCAGAGACAAATTACACTTAATTTGATAATTGGAAATTTTTTAGAGGATATTTTGATATTTAATAATTAATTTTAATCTTAAATATTTTATTTTAGGATCAAGTCCAGTGTCAGGATCATCGCCACGTGGGAAAATGGAGAAAGATTAATTTGAATTGTGACCCCCAATTACCCACGTGTCAGATTTTTTTTTTTGTGAATTGTTTTGTAAATTAGAAGATTGATTATCAAGTAGTAGTAGTAAATTAGTTCAGAAATATGTTTTTGTGAAAATAAAATCGACTTCTTCATCTGTGTATCAATAAGCTTTTCTTTAGGCAGAGGAGGCGAACAGGAACTTGTTAGGATTGGCAGGTGCTCGACTTTGGCTGCTTCTATTCCTGTTTTCTTTTCATGTCTCATTTTGCCCCACATCCTCCCAATCTCTACAGCATAGCATCCTTCTTTGCAAATCTTTACTTTTTTGATAAACTTTCCCATTTCAAAAAACAGTTCAATATTCAAAAGTTATCCTTCAATGCAGTTAACCGTTTTTTTTCGAACGTCAAAATAACTAATTCTGATCTACATTAATATTTACAGTTTAAAAGTTAAAATGCTAAAAAAATCGTTATACTAGTAATGAATTAATAACTTAAATGATTAATCAATTTTTGTAGTTTGATTACAATTAAGAAAAAATAACATTTCATATTAATCCAAACAACAAAAGAGAACAAAGGAAAGAAACGTTTATATGATATGTAAATTGGCACGGGTGTGGGGGCGGGCATATCATTATCAAATTCAATGCAATACACACATGCTTTACAGATTAAACCACGACCACACACAGCACCGAATGCACCAGCCGAGCCACCAACGCAGTGCAATTAAAATTCAGTGTGAATGAGTCATCACATGGCTTGGCTCACATTTTGTCTACCAGTTTGTTACTTTGATTAAAATAGTTTTAAGGAATGGGTCAATTTTATAGAGTGCAATTAAGTTTTTGTTCAGGTATTTGTTAATTTAAAAATGGAGGGGCAGGGATCATCACCGTCACCCTTAACAGGTCGGCGAGCAGCAGCAGCCCGGAGCTCTTCAGTTAATGAAGAAGCGAATCTTAGCTGTCAACTTATTGACTTGGCTGAACAGTTAAATGAAGCATTAGACAATCAAGAGCTGAGCGACAAATTACGAAAAGATTTGGCAAATCAACTGGAGCAAGAGAAGAAGAAAAATGTGGAGGAGCAATTAAAGTTTGCTAAAGAAAAGGGTGAACTGGTGGACAAGCAATTAAAGTTGGAAAGCTTGGTGGACCAATATTACCAGATTAGTAGGCAGTTTACTGAAATTGTTGAAAGTATGGTGGGGGTTATCTCTTTGGATCGGGGGGAGATATCAGCAGTTATGGTGGGAATGAATCAGTTTTCAGGAATTTTAAGGGCCTTAAAAGAAAAGATTGATTTGTTGGAAGGAGATCAAGATGGGGGCATTGGAAGTGTTCTGGTGGATTTGGTGACGATGGGCGGCGTGATTAGAAGGATGAAATTAAAAATGGCTACCGGTGCCATTACCACCACTCCTTCAAGTAATGCAGCTAATGCAGAAGAAATGGCGACACCGACACCGACGACTCCCAGCCCTTCTATTTTAAATGATGGAGATGGTGGACATGGACAAGCAGTTGAAAGGTACCAAATAAACGATGCGTACAAGAACTTTAATTGCATTTTGCATTCATATTTTTAATTAATAATTAACAAGAAGTAACTGAAAATTTTAAACTTTTTGTGTAGTGATTCAGGCAATCAGAATGATAACTGTTCTGAAGACATTGCAATCGCTCAACAACTTCAATTGAAGGAGTATGGGTATGGAGGGGATGTGCGTATTGAAGGCATGACCTTCGCTGAACAAATCCAGTTTTTGGAGTACAAGGACACTGATGACGACGTTGCTGTTACTGAGGTACCTAAGAAGAAGCAACCAAAGAAGCCCAATCCAGGTACCTCTTCTTCGTCAGGTTTTTGTGATGCTGATGCTGCATCTGCATCCACGACATTGGAACCTGTGGTTCCACCATCAACGAGCCCTCCTCCTCCTGTGGCATCGACCTCAGCACAATTACAAGCGGAACTATTGTCATTGGATACCAGCAGCAGTAGCAGTTGTAGCAGAGGAGACACAGGACGTCTGAGGAGATTGCCAAGAAAGACTTACACTGACCAATTGGAGGATGTTGTGGTTGGAACTTCTGAAAGTGAAGCACGACCAAGGAGACGACAACAATCTCAGTCAAAGTCAGTGAGTAGTCCAAAGAAAAGGCAAAGTTGTCGAAGTGACGAAGAGTCTAGTCCTATTCAAAAGACAAGACGACCACGAAGGAATTATATTTGTCCTCTTCAGTGGTGTGGAAAACGTTTCAGTCGACAGAAAGATTGGGAGAGACATGTGCTCCAAATGAAATATGGCAGACATAGGAAAACTTGTGGGAATCGGGGGGAGAGCTTGGAGCAGAACAAAAATGATGAGGGGGAGTAAGTGACTAAATATCAATTAACTTTGAACATGCGTATTTGTGTAAGTGGGATCAGATTGGAAAAGATAATGAAATTTAATTGTGTGTATATTTTAGTGGTGGAGGTACAAGCAGTGGAAGTGGTGCTAAGGAGATGAGATTCAACGAAAAAATGGCAGGTTGTGGTGAGCCTTGTAATCAAGGTGGTTCTTCCGACGCGGCTGTAGATGATGAAAGGCTTTGGACCGATGGGGTCACAATCTCCGTGTCCCGAAAGCGACCTAAGATGATGGAACCAAGTTCTACCTCAACGTCAACCAGCCAAGTAGAGAAGAACTTGAACAAAGATGGTGGGATCATTAACTCCGGTGGCTCCGGTACAGCTGCAGCTCTATCTCCAGTATCAGCGCCACGTGTCAAGACGGAACCTGGTTCTAGCGCAACCAATCAAACGAGGAAGAATATGAATGAAAATGGCAGCGGTGGCGGAGGCGGAACAGGTAATCAGAATAATAGCATTACATGTACGAAATTTTTGGACGATGTTCCAATTTAGTTAGTTCATATAACATTTTAATTGGTAGAGTAATTATGTCGTAAATGCTGGCATTTATTACAGGTACAGCTCCAGGTCCAGCGCCAGCGTCACGTATCAAGACGGAGCCTACTTCTACCTCAACCAATCAAGCTGGGTCGAATGGTAACAAAGAAGGTAAACAAGTTTGCAATCATTTCAATGCTCCATTTTTTACTAATTACGTTTTAATTGCTATTTTAAATGTTTTATTTCTGAAGGCACTGCTCCAGGTCCAGTGACAGTGACAGCGGAAGGATCATCATCGCCAAGGATTGCGTGGGATTGGAAGACAATCCATTGGGCGTCTAAGAAAGATTAAAATAATTGAGACAAAAGTCGCAAATATTTTCTCAAATGATTAGCAAGAGAATTGCATATATGATTTTTTTCTCGTTTAATTTCGATTTTCGATATGTTAATTGCCTTGCCTTTCTATCCCATGACAAATTGATGATATTATTTTAGTTAACTTTGAATTGATTATTTTTGTGTTACATATTTATCATGGAAGAATGAATTAGTATAAGCATTATACTGTCATTCTTCCATGCATATTTATTAGTAAGATGTTCTTGTATGTTCTTGAAAGGACAAGTCGATTAATTTTAAATGTTTACTGAAATAACTTTTAATACATTTATATTGTGTAGACTTAAGTGATTAAATATGATTTATGAATACCGGTGGTGGTGGTCCTAAAGATTGTATTGTGAATTTAATTGAATTATGTGAAGTAGATTAGTTATCAGTTATCAATCAAGTAGAAAAAAATTAAAATGTTAATTGTTATGTTTTAACCCGTTCCATTGAATAACAGACTGTTGGTTTTGAAACATGAAACATGTGACTATCATCTTTTACTGCTGCTTATCAAAAAGCTGTATTTTTTAAGCAGGAGGTGAACGGGAACCTATTAGTGCAAAGCAGGTGCTCGTATTGCCTGTTTTCTTTTCACGTCTCATTTTACCCCAAATCCTCCCATCCTCCACAGCATATCAGTCTTCTGTACAAATCTAATTAGCATGAAAAACTTTCCATTAAAAAACAGTAAATAAACTTAAAGGACTAATTAACTTTCGAACTTTGGTTAAAAACTAGAAAAAATTAAAATTCATTAACTAAATATCCAAACAATAAAATAGAACAAAGGATAGAGAAAAAACGTTTGTGATATGTAAACTGACACGGTTGGGGCGGGCATATCATTATCAAATTCAATGCAATGTACAGTCAGGAATCAGAAACTGTTTACAGTTCCCACGGACCTATACATGGTTCTTTTGAAGTTTCTTAGTTTTTGCCGTTTTTTAACTTAATTTTCTGATAGAATATTTTACACAAAATGCAACAAATGAATTTTTGATCTGCAAACCTTATAAAACTCTAAAACAAATTTTCTAACTCAATTGTTACTCTTCACCGTATTTTAGTAATTTTAATTATTGAGTGAATACTTAATAATGACCTCTTATTTAAGGAATTGCATACAGTTCCCAGGGAGCTTCAAAAAGTTCCTGATCCCTAACTGATATACACACGCTTTACAGAATAGAATAGACCACGACTTGACCATACACAACGACACAACAAAACAGGAATAGTGCAGCAGCGGCAGCAGTAGCAGCGCAGTGTGGACCGATGGGGTCACAATCTCTAGAAAGCGACCTAAGATGTTGGTACCAAGTTCTAGTTCAAACTTAGAAAGTCGAATCGAGAAGTGCTTAATCGAACATGGACTCCTTCCCGGTGGCGCCATAATATGTAATATGATAATAGGCAGAGAGGGAGACCCCAGTACTACTGCTGGAAATGATGAGCAAGAAAGTAGAAGGTAATTAGTAAGAAAAGTTAATTATAGTTTAAATTTGCTTCACAATTAAATTTTAAATGTGAATTTGTTTGGTTTGGCAGTGAAAGGAGAGGTGGAGTGCGTAAAAAGTAAAAAAAAATCAGGGAATGACAGTGACCAATCCGACAGTCATAGTGATTATTCTGAGAATATTAATGGCCAATCAGAGAATAGTGATCATGACACTTTTGGAACCAGTGACAATGATGTTAAGGAGGAGAAGGTGGACGTGAAGGCAATTGCTACCGGTGGTGGTAAGGGGTCTGATAATCAGGAGGGTCCATCCAAGGCTGGAAAGGGAAAGAGGGCTGGAGCTGGTAAAATGCTGTGTACCGATGGAGTCACAATCTCCGTGTCCAGAAAGCGACCTAAGACGTTGGAAAAGGTAATCCAATATATATGTACACTGTAAATCACAATAATATGCAATGCTGGCATTTTTATGGAGTATAAATTGTAATTAGTTAATTAATTATGGTGCTCCTTGTTTTTTTTAAATTGTAGGTACAGCTACTCCAGACCGAGGTCAACCGTCACGTGTGAAAATAGAGAAAGATTAATTTGAATTGTGACCCTCAATTACATATCCGATTGTCAGAAATTTTTTGTGAATTGTTTTATGAGTTAGAAGATTGATTATCAAGTAGTTGTAGTAGTTTTTTTCGAACTTCAAAATAGTTAATTCTAATCTGCATTAAAAGTTATGTTAAAAAATCATTATACTAATTTTTACCAAAAATTAAAAACTTTTGATTAATCAATTTTTGTAGTTTGATTAAATTTAAAAAAAATCATATTAATCCAAACAACAAAAGAGAACAAAGGAAAGAAATGGTTATGTGATATGTACAGTCAACGTGTGTGTTCTCTTTTGACAGAAGTGTCCTATTCTGTAAAAAGCTTGCGTGCGTGCATTTTTATGCATTTGCTAGAACACTTCTGTCAAAAGAGACCACACACGTTGACTCGTTGACTGTACTGTCAGTGATATGTCAAAATGTGATATGCACACAACAAAGCAGAAAAAGAGCTTGACTGACACGAAGCAGCGATCTTCAAGTCTAGTAGAGTTTTTTCCTCCAAGAAGACACGAAGCAACGCAGTGCAGGCAGAGTGCAGTGGTCTAAAAAAATCTTTAATTTTTTTCCCCGATTTTCTCTACCAGTTCGTTAGTTTGATTAAAATAATTTTAAAGAGTGGACTAATTATCGAGATTGTGATTAAGTTTATGTTGAGGTGTTTGTTAATTTAAAAATGGAGGGACAGCGATCAGGGTCACGGGGAGCTGAAGGGAGGTCAAATTCAGTTAATGAAGGAGCGGACCTTAAACCTAAATATGAAGATTTGTTGAAGCAGTTAAAGCAACTATTTGATAGTCAAGAGCTGAGCGACAAATTACGAAAAGATTTGGAAACTCAAGTGGAGCAAGAGAAGAATAAAAATGGGGAGGGAAAGGTCAAAGTTCAGATTTTGAAGGAGAAGCAAATCAAGTTGGAACGCCTACTGGGCCAGTATTACCAAATGAGTAGACAGTTTACTAAAATTGTTGAAAAGATGGTGGGGATTATCTGTTTGGATCGGGGGGAGGAATCAGCAGTTGTGGTGGGGATGAACAAGTTTTCACAAATTTTAAGTGTCCTCAAAGAGAAAATTGAATGGTTAGAAGGAGATCAACTGTTGGAACAAGATCAACTGTTGGAAAGAGATCAGGAGATTATTGGAAGTGCTCTGGTGGATTTGGTTAAGATGCGTGGCAAGATTAAAAAGATGAAACGCAGAATGACTCCCACTCCCTCAAGTAATGCTGCTAATGGAGAAGAAATGGCGACACCGATGACCCCCAGCGATCCTATTTTAAATGATGCAGATGGTGGACGTGGACAAAAAGTGGAAAGGTATTTATAAATTATCTCTTCAAAAGTTATTAAATTAGCATTGCATTGTAATTGATAGTAAATATTCAACAAAAAAAATCTTCTTTTTTTTGTTATAGTGAGCAAGGCGGTCAGACAGACAACTGTTTTGAAGACATTGCAATCGATCAACAACTTCAGTTTGAAGAGAAGAATAATGATGACAATGTTGACGACGTTGCTGTTACTGAGGTACCTAAGAAGAAGCAACCAAAGAAGCCCAATCCAGGTACCTCTCCTTCGTCAGGTTTGCGTGATGCTGCATCTGGATCGACGACATTGGAAGATGTGGCTCTATCACCAACGAACCCTACTCATGTGGTGTTGTCCCAAGACGTACAGCAACTAATAAATATTGTCCCTAGAAAGTCAAAGCGCCTTAGTAATAAACCAAGCCCGGATTTTACTTACATATTAGGGGATGATGAAGAAGAAACTAGTGAAGGAGGTGGATTGCCACCACCACGACAATTCCAGTCAAAGTCAGTGAGTAGTCCTAAGATAAGGAAGAGTGGTCCTCGTCAAAATAATAGTCGAGGGAATCATGTGTGCATTCATTGTAAACAAAGTTTCAAAAAATACCCACTATGGCTGGAACACATGGCCGCTAGGGGTGTAACTGGCAAATGTGGGGAAACTGGTGGGAATGGGGGGGAAAGCTTGGAGCAGAACAAAAATGATAAGAAGTAAGTGACAAAATATCAAATTAACACTATGAAATTCTGCTAATTGGGTAAGGTTGGAAAAAATTAATGAAATTTTATTGTGATTTTTTTAGTGGTCGAGGTGGAAAGCGATCTAAGATAATGGAACCAAATTCTAGCTCAACCCCAGCCAAAAAACCAAGGAAGACTGTGAATGGAGATGGCAGCGGTGGTAGGGGCGGGACAGGTAATCAGATAAATTAAATTTTAACTGTAAAATTGTCATGTCATATTCATTGTGTAATTTTGTCTTGTATTTGTTGTAGGTCCTTCTCCAGGACCAGCGTCACGTATCGAGACGGAGCCTAGTTCTACCTTAACCAATCAAGAGGAGTCGGATGGGAACAAGGAAGGTAAACCAGTTTACTAATTAGACATATCATTTGCTATAAATCAAATTTTAAACTTATTACTTTAATTAATTTTGATCTTAAATATTTTGTTTCAGAAGGTACTCCTCCTCCAGGTCAGTCTCCAGGATCAGCGTAACGTATCGAGACGGAGCCTAGTTCTACTTCAACCAATCAAGAGGATTTCTCCGCGGACTTCCAAGAGGATTAATAATTGAGACCAGAAGTAGCAAGTATTTTCTCAAATGATTAACAAGAGAAATGCAAATGATTTTTTAAATGTTATCACAATTTCAGGGTATTAATGTCTTGTCTTATGCCATGACAAAAATAACTGAATTACACACTATATTATTTTAGTTAATTGTGGATTGATTTTTGTTGTGTTTCATATTTATCACTAAATTGTACTTGTACGTTGTTGTAAGAACAAGTCAATTAATTTTTAATGTTTACTGAATTAACTTGATATTAAAATTGACATTAAAATGTAAAAACAATTAAGGTAAAAAAAATAAAAATGTAAACACAATTAAGGTAAAAAATTTAAATGTAGAAACACGATTAAGGTAACACAATCAAAATGTCAAAAATAAAAGTAAAAAAACAAATGTAAAAAAAGTTTAAAAAAATAAAAATGTAAAAAAAATGGTTTAAAAAATATTAAAACACTAGAAAAGTAAAAAAAATGCTGACCTATCACATCAATTAATTCTCATTTTTATTCATACACTTAAACTTAAATAACTCATAGTTCTTCCATCCACAACTTATTAATTATTTGAACCCAACCAACTATCATTAAAATTTTATGCAAAAATTAAGTCTCAGTCATCAATTCATCAGTCTGGAACAGCTTCCTTTGTTCTTCTGAAAGCTTTAGAAAAAAAATGCAAATGAAATGCACCCACATAAATTAGCTGCCTTTGTGCTATGCTAAAAACACACACGTTGCCTTCAGTCAGTCAGCCTTGTATGCATTCCATTCCATTTGCAAAAGAACCAGAGAGCCAGACTCACCAGACCGGAGAGACACTTCTAGAGTTTCCCAGTAAACCAGTTACAAATTGAAGGAGGTACTTCACTGGTGGTACTCAACAGGTGACGCCATTACTTAATTATAATTAATTGCTACCCCCGACAGATCAAAGTAAGTTAAAGATCACCTGATCACCTTTAATTGATTGATTATAAGTTATTGTGCTGAGTGATCGGTAACAGCTGTTTTTTTTTAAATCAAAATTAATTCCAGGTTTTTATTGTTGATTTTTTTGGTGTGCTACTTTAGATTTTTTTGGAGGAAACTTTGGAGGGAAGGTGGAGTTTTCATTGGAAAGATGGCGGCGGAGAACCAGGCAATGTCCTTGGATGATCCAATCTATTCGGTGATGATTGGAGACCAAGCTATAATCATCACTTTGGCAAATATTTTGGAGGTGGCGAAATTAAAGAATGAGGTGGACATGAGTCAGCAGAGGGCTTCAGAGTTGGATGTGGAGTTAACAGCTGCAAAGCAAAAGTTATCGGTGTACTGGACCAAGATATTGGAGGGTCATGTGATTATTGGAGATTTTAAGAGGAAGCTTAGTGAGGAAGAGGAGATTAGGAAGAGGTTGATGAAGGGATTGGAACAGGAGATTGGATGGAGGGATATGATTGGAGTGAAGCATCATTTGCTTGGTAAGTTTGTGAAGGAGATGGGGAGGGAATTTATTGAAATTGTGGGGGGTTTAACGGGATGGTTGAAGAAGGGGAAAATGGAGGGTGGAGGGGGAGGGGATGGTGAAGGGGATGGGAGGGGGAAAATGGAGATGGAAATTTTGAGAGGGATTCCAGTTGTT
>JAQFXM010006770.1:0-12780 GCA_034693345.1 Entomobrya multifasciata | reverse complement strand
TGGCAGTATGCGTGCGTAGAATGGTGTCCTCGATCCAAGAAATCAGCCAGGTAGACTCGTTGCTTATGTTTTAGATGTAATGAAATTTACAGTTTTACAAAACCACCTAGAATAAAAATTTGCTGTGTTTTTTAAACATGCTACATAATAGCACATCGGAAAACCCTTTTCGTGTACACGTCCATGTAATAAGAAGGAAATAAGAACATGGGAACAGAAAAAAAATCATTGCAATTTTTTGAGTCCTCGACCGTCGTGGGAACTCATGTAAATTCGGTTTTAACGATTTACAACATTTTTTATTTATTTAACGACAGATCCAAAATACCTCCTTACTCGGTAGACTTTTATTACTCATGGTAATCACAGTTGTCATTTTTCATCCCATATCATCACATATTCAAGTACGTACACACAAATCCACATTGAAATTGAAAGTTTAAGTTCAAGTTACGCAAGTTCGTAGCTAGTTTTTTAATAGGGTATTATTTTTTTGGTTCTCTTTTTTAACAACCGAGAGAGATTGCCAAAATAAACAGATGGTTTTTTTACCACTACCACCACCACCAGTAGATCATCTAAATAAGCAGGGGCGTAAGCAGGGAAATAAATGTGGTTAATATTATTTTGTTGGCATTGCATTGCCAAAGAAGAAGAAAAAATACATAACTCTTTAGCTTTTGCATCATGCATTCAATTTTCAGCAATCAGCATATTTCTTCATATGCAAAAGCTATGAAAATCTTGTGTGTTGAGTTGAGTGGCGTTTTGCATGAATTTATAAGCAGAGAAGATGGTTCACTTTTTTTTTCATGAAAATGACTGCGTGTTTGGTGTAAAAAGAGTAAAAATGTGTTTAAAAGAAACAGCTGGAAACAAAACACCAAAAAAAAGTTTGCTTGGGGACACAAAACACTCCTCAAATTTTTCGAAAATGCAAACTAAGTAGAAAAGTAAGTAATCCGTCCTTTACGGTATCGTGATCTTTGTAATCGTCATCATATCATATCATGCTGAAAAAAATAAATAGGCAAATAATACAAAAAAAAGTTTCTCCATAATACGCACATGTAGTGTTCATGGAACTCTCCTCAACCCCTGGCCCTGTGGTGTGAGATGATACGACAGAGTTTGGCAAGAGTAGTTGACTTTGACTTTGTTGAAATAAACTTTTTTTTCATCTCAAAGTCGTCATTACTATCACCAAGCAAAAAAAAGTTCACACATGTTTTTGTTTATGGTGAATATAATATCATCTCATCATAGCCCATCATTGTTAAAGATGTTTTAATAAAAGGACCACCCGGCCTCTGTGTATATTAAATGAGGTTTGTAATAGCAACTTAACCAATTAGTATTCAAATTTCTCCATTATTTCAATCAAGTTTAACCGCCGGTCTTTATACGTTTAACACATTTAATGAAAGTTTGTATTTAAAAAAACTCATGAAAGTTAAAAAAGGCAAGGAGAAAAATTTCCTTTCCATTTTGTTAATTTTGTTACTTTCTATTTTACTTTCAATTCAAAGAAAACCGAAAAAATGACAATTTCTGCTAAAATTAAAATTGACACAATTGTAAAACCTGTAGTTGTAAAAAAATCACCCTATTGTTTTACCAGCCAGTAGTCGTATTAGATTTTTTAGGACAAACCCTTTCAAAACCATGTACTTCTTAAGGAAAAGTTTTTATAAATAGTTGTTATTAAATTAATGATGACTTGTTTCGGATGACATTAACAAGACGACAGAGAAAGTTTAGAAGAAAAATTGGCACAAACAATACAAATTACAGCATGTTGCAGAAAAAAGAAATTTAAAAAGTAAATTTTTTTTCCAAATTTCCCCCATTTTTGGTTTTCATAAAGGAAGTAAAAGTATTTTAAAACTACCATTTACACATATTCAATGCATCTTTTTTGGGTTGCAGCAGAAAATGCTCTTTTTTTCAAAAAAAGGGATTTCAAACATTATTCCCGCCTAATATCGTCCCTTCACTTTTGCCCGCGATCATTCACTTTACCCGTTCATTGAGCTTTCAGTTCAGTATTTTTTTTCTCCACATTTTTGGAACGCAACAACTCTCTGTCCTTTTTACCATTTACTTAACCATTTGAACTTTCTACTTCCGCCCTTGTTCGATTTTTTTTACCTCAAGCATTGGATGTAAGAGTAAGGAGAGATGTATATTGCTTTTTGATACGCATATATGGTGTTAACTTTATTGGATTTTTTCCCTACTTTATATGTATTATCTTTACATATACCATATTATGTATATTGTTTTTAGGTGTGTGTTGAAGTAGAGATTAGTTTTTGTTAGTTTTTTTTTGTATTTGTGTGCTTGTTGTAGTAAATAGAAGGAACAAGTTGCGGATAAACTCCAGAAATCCTTAACATTCACTTTATAAATGAATTTATGTATGTGCATTCCCCACGTTTATTATAAGTATGTGAATATCTGCTAAGATAAAAAAAGGAAACCTATATAATATCCATGCACAATGCACACCGACTACCGACAACACACACACATACACTAGATTCGATCTGTATGCGGACAAATAATGCAGGTTTTACCTATCTTTTCCCCACATCTTAAAAAAAAGTTAGTGATTTGATTTTACTGTGTGCTTCCTCCAAAATACTATCTACCACCATACCCACTCGACTTGGAAAATAAAAGAGAGAAAAAAAATACTATCAAAACTGCTTCTTCCTCACCTTCTGCTTTTTTTTCTTCATCCTGTTTACTTGCTCCTGGTTAGGTCCTGAGAGAGAGAAGTTGTAAAAGAAGCAAAACAAGGAAGGATATAATATTCTTTTGCGAAAGAGAATTGCATTGCTCATTGCTTCTTCTCTTCTTTTCATTTAGCTTCTTTCTTGAAAAAAAAACGCTGAAATGAGTATTTGCACGACCCAACTGCTGAATTGGTAAATTAACGATGCTCCACGCCTAAAGCCAAAGTTATTAACTGTACGAAACGAAAAACCTTAGTGTGTAGGTGCAATACATATAAGTTTACTCTGATCCGATATTGTCCTTCTAGTCTGGGCAAACTTGACTATAAAAAAATTGTAACCAAACCCTAATCAGACCTATAATTTAATGGGAAAAAAATCTATCAACGTGAGAGTGAGAAGAACTTACTTAAAGCCCTGTTTTCTTTTATACTTCCGATATCATTAGATCGGGGTGCACTACCAGCCTATATATTTTTTATACTTATTTTTTTCCCTAGATAGTAAACTAGTCTCTTTTTAAGGGCGATTCAAACCAAGTTCATTGTACTCATAAAAAACAAATCATACGTAACATGTTGATGGCGATCGTCAATAAAATCAGGGTGGTGCTGTGTTTCTTTCACTTTAGTTTCTTTACATCAGTCATTCCAATTGTTCTTGGTTGGTTGTCGGCAGGAGAAGAGATAGGTAGATTTAGATTGGTGGTGTGTGCCTGTGCATTTGTATTCACACAAAAAAGTCCATGTGTATTTCTCTCTCGTTGAATTATCATGTTCATTGATGCAATTCAAATGCTAATGGCGATCTTGTTGTAAAAAAAGAGTTGATTAGGAATGACACATGTTGGTTTTGAAAACTGCTGATGGTATATATATTCATCTCTGTTCTGTGAGAAGTACTTACATAGTGACTGTGGTGGTTGGTTTGAGCCTATTAAATTACGTAATCATAAATCACCTCCAAAAACAAGACAAAAAAGAGGTTGAACAGAAAAAAGCAAAACG
The DNA here is from genome assembly GCA_034693345.1 of Entomobrya multifasciata. Taxonomy (NCBI): domain Eukaryota; kingdom Metazoa; phylum Arthropoda; class Collembola; order Entomobryomorpha; family Entomobryidae; genus Entomobrya; species Entomobrya multifasciata. The sequence goes on along the minus strand of JAQFXM010006770.1, from coordinate 9,032 downwards.
GAATCCTGCCAAGTGCCAGGCCAGCAACAGCGAAACGCAGCGCCAAGTATCTAACTATGCATGTGAAATTACTTTAGAAAATGTAAATAGCATGGCATAATCCAAATGTAACATGCATAACGAAAATGTCGCGCGCTTGATGCAATTAACTATCATTCAGTATCTATTCATCATCGTCTCAGGGGATGTTCCTAGAAACTGATGTGGGGGTAACTGTGTATTTAAGACACAACTTTTACATCAATATATGGTCGTTTAAGGATAGATTTGCTGTAAGGACTGTAGTAAATAGCAATCATTTTACAAATTGCTTTATCAGTCTGTCCCTCCAGTAGTATTGGCTGTGGTTGCACTGGATTCCTCCTAAGGAGGAAAAAACATTATTTAATTTCAAAGATCAAAACACTCCGTTTTTTTGAAGTTTCCTTTCCCAATTGTAACGTTTATGGAATCTCTTTTTTTGAAAATGGAAACTTCAGATTTACAGCTTAAAACTGAAGAACATTTTTTACAAATAATTTCATTGTTAACATTTTCACCATCTCTTCGCCTCTAGCAAGCAGAAGATATGCCTATTTGTGTTTCAAGTTAATGTCACCTTCCTTTTGATGAAACCATGATGATGACAGTGATGATGAGGATAAGCGTGTAATTTGATATGAAACTCACTGTACTGGTTTAAAAATGGAAGTAGATACGAGCAGACTTTTAAAAATAGTGGTACATCTATATCGAGTTGAAATTTGAAGCCCATCAGAAATGCTCAGGTAAAATACCAACGAAACAGTTAATGAAAAAAATATTACTACTACCGATACCTTAGTATTATGTATGCATATCAAATTTATGTATGAATGAACATGCTTAACTTGTGGAATTGAATATTTTAAGGTAGAACAGAAACATTGATGATTCCTGGTATAGTGGCGCTTGATTTTTGATCATCATCATATTATTGGCACGACACGACGAACACGCACCATTTCAAATCTTCGTTTCTGTTTAAAACATATATTAACAGTAAGCTGTATAAAATAGAGAAACAGCAGTGAGATTTATTGAATTTGGTAAATAATACAATGCATATGAAAATGATATCTTCGATACTTTTTTGCATAAAAAATTGCTTTACAAATAAAGCGTCTAAAAATGTGTATGCAAGTTGCGAAATTGGAATTTTTTTGAGATTGGTTTGGTCCATTGTTAAAATCAATGAATTATCTTGTAGACAAACGGGAAAAAACTCAACCCTTATAAAATAGCTTATTTTGCTAAGTAATAATAGACGTTTTGCAAAGAGGCAGTTTTGCGGCATCTTTTTTTCTCTCTTTGAAATGTGATTATTACGTTACGTGAAACTTTATTGGAACGCCCGTAAATACCGAGCTGTTATGCATATATATTTTTTCCATTGTAGCTATTATACACACATAGTTTTTTTCTAGTGTTGCTACTCGGATGACATAAAATTGCAATAAAAAGGATTGAATGAGCCGTTGAGAATAATGAAGTTGGCATAGATAACATCTCAAATTATATGAAGCAGCATGAGTTTGACTTTGCTGACGACGACAACGACCGTACAGTGTAGACAATGAGCATAGATACATTACATAGCATTCTTTTTTTTCTCTATTTTCAGAAACAACAAAGCTTTTTTTGTTTTAATTTCATTTGCCTTAGTTGGTATTTTGAAAAAAAGTGAATAAATCATCAAGTAAAATTATGTAATAATTAAATATATAAAAATCTATGATGGGAAGAGCAAGCAGAAAAGGAACAGGATTGTTCTAGGTTCAAACTTCCTATTGCCATTTTTTATATTGTTTTTGGGTACGTGCTCACTCATATTAATAAAATGTTGATGTGATAACAATCTGTTAACTTACCTGAATCAGTGAAGTAATAGTTGTGTGTGGTGGTGGTGGATGAGCTGCGGTGTCTGCGTCTCTCTCTGGTATGTATGGGAAGTAAACTATTGTTGTAGAGGAACAGGGTCGGGAATCGCAGTGATTTATCACACAAGCTCAGCAAGCAGGATTATTAGATTTAAAAAAAGATAATGTGTGTTTAGAAAGAACACTGCATTTTACTTCCACTGTTGCCATTTGCCATCACCACCACCATCGCCACTAAAAAAACAATTGTTGCGGCTGATGACATAACATATTTATATGTATATCATATTTTTGTTTATTGAGAGTTGAGTGAGCACATGGATGAGTTATTTATTTAGATTGTTTTTTTTTGCAATTATTCAATCTGATGTGGTGTGTATGGGGTCAGATTGTAATCATTTTGAAAAATTATGTGTTGATTTTGTCTGTAGTTTACTAATGGGTGGGTTTTGTAAGACGCGACGAGGAACATCATAATAATATGAATAAATATGAATTCCTTATTGCGTCTGCGGCATTGTTTCATTAAAAATGCTAATTTGAGTAGACTTATTTTGGTTTGCGTTAAAATTATGTAGCAGGAAGATCCTTTAGATGTTAAAAAACAATTTATGAGTAAAAATATATGCAAAATATTTATACATGCAAAAGGATTTTTCAAAATTCATCAAAAAAAAGGATTTAAGACTTTTTTGATATTTTGTTTTTCGCAATTCTGTCACGCTTATGAATTTATTTAACTTGTGTGAATCTTACCACTTAATAAAATCAAACAAAAGCAACTAAACTATTTTCATTGGATGTATGCGTATGGCATATGGCTTTCAAATTTTATTACTATGTGTGTAAAACATAGCATATGTACTTTACAGAGTATTGATTTGCAAAAGCTGGATACTTATCACTGCTATAACATAACACTAACTTCTAACTTAAGCTATTTTGAAAATCTAAAGGAAAGGAAAAGTTTAGTTTTTGGCAGTAGCCCGAGAAGGAGTAAATCATTTTTATGAATGTTGAAACCATTTTCTTTCCCCTTTTGTTTCAGTCACACACAATATCTTTCTCTTTATTCTGATGAGAGACAGAGGGAGAAAGGGAGAGAAATGGAGAAAGAGAAAAAGCACCTAGAAAGCCAAGAGTGAAAGACGACTGAAAGTGTACTCAAGTTGGCAACAGATGTTTTTATGTATTTATTATGTGAGGAAATCCTCAACCATTTTACATACGTGAAAAAGGAGTGGTGGAAAATGGAATTGAGTGAGAGAGTAGTCGAAATAAAAAAGGAAATCTCCCAGAAAATTTTAAGCATAAAGTAGCTTATAAAATAAGAGAAGAACTTACTTTTTCATACTTAAAAACTATTACATATATATTACTCTACTAATACTACAACAAATATAAAGAGAGAGAGAGAGATGCATGCCATATCATAATTTACAAATAAGTACGCGTTCCAAAAAGTGTGGATCTCCTCTTCTGCTACCACCACCAAACGCCATCATCATATCATCACATGACTATAAAGAGCAAAAAGCCCTAACTACCAAGCCGTTGTATGTCAATGCCCTGTAAGTGCGTGCAAAAGTGAAACATTCTGAAAAACGCCACCACCTCACGTTGTCGACGACTGAGTGAGGAGAACACACATATTTTTTATGGTATTCTGGTCGAAATGTCGAGCAAGCACCAGTTAACATTATGAAAATGCGAACAAGCCTATAAATTTATTTGAGAGATTTTCGTTTTGTGCTAAAATGTGTTGACATTATGCTTCTTGTCCTCTTCTCCGGAAACTACGTTGTTATATAACTTTTTGTCCTACTCAAAAAAATACTACGCATTGGCGTATACAATTTTTTTTTGAAAGCTGAATACATTTCAAGTGTTTATTATATAAAGTATGGGGCATTGTATTTGCAATTCGTGAGAAATTGTAAAAAAGACAAAACGAGTCATCTTTCATGTGCCAATATCACCATTATTAGTACTCCACTAAAGAGGAAAAAGGACAATTAAATACACCTACAAATATTATTTCCATTTTATTCTATTCTAATCTTTGCGTAAATATTTAAAATTCAAATATAAATTTTCAATTTTTATAGTAGAAATGGAAAGTTTGGCAAAATTATATGTGTAATAAGATACAACTAATTTGTACACCATTAACAAAAGAGTGGTCTCTCTGCCCCCGACGACAAGACGTAAAAACAGCTTTGTGCACTCGCATAATCACGCAAGAAAAGGGCATTAGGATAAAAAGGAACACTCGTACCCATTTACAATTTTTTTGGCATTTTTAAGTAAAATGAAATATATTTGGCTGTTAATTATTCTTCTGTTCACTTCATTTTTCAAAAAAATCAAAACTAATTTCTTCATTTTGTTTTAAAGGGTTTACCTCTCACTGAGAGAATTTCATAATGATAAAATATTTTTACTAATATACCTCCCTATTAAAAAGCAACTAAAATATCTTGACAGAGGTTTTCATTTTTTGGTGTGAGTTCATCCGTCTAAAAAATTTTAAAATAAAAATATCTAATCAGGAAGACATCATCATCATCACCTCTCACACATCGCCTTTTAGTCATTTCATTTTTCACATATAATTTCCCCTGCTTTTTTCCTGTTAATTATGATGACGACGATGATACGATGATTAGATGTTTTGTAAAAATGATTTTTCAATGGAATGGCTATATGTTTAAAAACAACTTCATATTGTATTTAATCAGGTATCATGACGTTAACATGCAAAGCTACAAATGTCTCCTTTTAAAAAAGCAAAAGATATTTTCCAATAAACTTAAATAAAATCATGCGTGACTTGCGGGTGCTTTTTTGGGGAATATATACACGCCATAAAGTATCCCATAATAAACAATAACTTCAAAGAAAAAGGAACAGATTGAATGGATCCAACTTGTAACATCATCCATAAAAGTCATCATCAAAAAAACGTACACACATTTACACAATCAAATTATCAACGCATTGTAGCTTTTAGACCACAGTATAATTTCCTTCTTTATACTTTACCCTAACATCCTATTTACTAACCAAAAATAATGTGTGCATAAGAAAATATTGTATGGTACTTTGGCATTTTGATAAACGTAGGCATAACCGAGAGAATATCATCATAAAAGTAATGACACTGCGTGTGTGACGTGATGTATGAATTTTAAACTGATGGTGATGACCTCAAGATTTTTTAAAGTTTTTTTCCTCATCTGAATTTTCAAGTCACCATGTGGTATGGTATGGGCCAGTCCTGTCCTAAACCTTTTAATATACACTTATTATTAAAGTGATGCTTGCATTATTGATGGACACAAAAAAATGCATAGATAACAATAGGGAGACATTTTCTTGATAACTGGTCATTTCCCTTTAGAGGATCATTATTATTTACAGTATACCAAATGGGAGAGATTCACAAAACTCATCAAACTGTGTGTTTCATGTTAAAAATGGCAAATATGACAAAAACAACCTTAAAAATAAAGGGAAACGGTTATAATGCTATGAAAACCAGTGTAATGTAAGAATACATGCTTATTAATTATTTTTCTGCTCATATTGCGTGTAAAAAAATTAAACTTAGATAAGTGGGAGTTTTCAGCAAAAAAATCGGTTCAATAGAAACGTTACCTTGGTAACCCAACCGTGCTTATCAAGAAATCCGAATGAATGAAAATCAAGCTTTTTAATTACAGACAACAAGAGAATAACCACAAGGCACAAGGTGAACCTGTAGCCGGTTTTAAAGTATACTTTTTTATTGTATTCTAATATGTTATACTGCTTTTGATTCAGTTTTGGGCGGATGAGCAAATGAAGAGATGATTTTTATTGAAAGTGATGTTGTTACAACAAGTGTAATTTGTAGCCACTTGTTTATGACAGCAGGAGGAATAGAAAAAAAACGTCAAAAAGGCAATGTTACATGTATCATGTACTATACTTGTTAGTTTTACTGTGAGAAAAGCACAAATTGCGTTATATAAATACACATATTTGCATATTCTTGTATATTTTCTTGGTAGAATAATCATTCCTTTTGTAAAAAAACAAGGTACTAGTACAACTCGTCTGCAAGAAAAAAAAGCAATTCCTTGCCGTCATCTTCGTCGACCGTGAAATAATTAAATTCACTTTCATCCCTTTTTAAAATAGAATTTGGAATGAATGAATGAATAAGCAATTGCACTTGTATAAGAGCTTATATGCATATTATGCGCCTTTTGCAATATGACGCCTATAGCTTTCGTCTATGACTGCATGGAAATATCTTTTGTTTTGCTTGGGATATGTGTGAACTGAGCAGGGTTCACTCTTCAAAGAATATAGAAGGATGGTGACACGACATACCAAATGATAGGATTTTTTTGTTCATGTTGAGGACGGGGGACGTTTTAAAGAAAGGGAAAAAATAAAGACAGTTGAGAAAAGAAAGATTTGCTAAATTAAACTGTCCCCCTTATCATCTTTATTTAGAAAGATAGTACTGCATCACAGCAGTAACAATAGTCATAATGGAAACGTGGGCTTTTTTGATATTTTTACTGTGCTACAATACAAAAGAAAGAAAAACATGAAAAGGGAAGCGATGTTTGTGTTGGTCGCATCGGAGCTGAAATGATAATAGCAAATGATGATGCCGATGAAGATGACATGCTGTCTCAAAAGGCACTGCCCTTTTGAAAGGTAATTTAAAATTAAATAGTTATCGAATTGTACTCATCAGCTTCTAGTTAACATGTGTATACGAAGGAATGCATGTGTGAAATTTAATATAAAATATGAACATCAGGCAGTCATACCTATTATATATATTGTATACGCATGTATATTTAATATGAATGACTTTTTAATGTATTTGATATACATACATGCATACATACATTTGATCATGAACTATCTCTTTGTCAAAAAGAGACACAAGAAAATCTCTGTTCGTTATTTTTATAAAGATGAAAACAGAAAATAGACAGAAAAGATATGTACTCTAAACTAAAACGGAGATTTGTGAAAATCAATAACAGCTTATGCGTCAGTCTGGTGTAGCTTAGTAAACTGGTGAAAAATGTAAGAGCTTTTTAGTATTTTTTGAAGCTGAAAAATAGCAAGCGCAGAGTTCATCCACAAATCCATTGTATGAATGACATAGCAGCAGCGCATTGGAGTAATACAGATTTAGCTTAACAAAAACGTGTGTCTTCATTAAGAATCGTACAAAGAGTTTTTAACAATTTCGTCTAATTGAATCGTCAACCATCAGCTCTTTGTTCTCTCTTCTCTTATTGTTTGCATTCATCTACTCCGGAACGTTTAATGATAATGTTACGATGATGATGATGCTATGCATGTTGTATGTGTTCATTTGATACATAATATGTTTATTCAAAAGCTACAATGTACAATTACCAGCGTTGCGTTCCTCAGCCCAGCCTGCAGTTCAAATAAAATTCGTAGTGCAAGCAAATAGCAAAGCGTACATGCAAATGTGCTAATTATTATACAATCCTGATGCCATGTCGTTTCACCACTATCATAGCAGATCATTGTATATACATGTGAAAACATGTCGTCATATATTTTTTTCAAATTTGCCTTTAAACAAACACACCAGCAAATAGGAATGGCTGTATAATGAGCATGTATGCAGAATATTGTGTTTTTACGTGTGAGTTAGAATCACAACATATGCTTCCCTCCGCTCATACAAAAGTAAAGAAGTATAATTGTAAGTTGTTTGAATAATATCGAGCATTTAATCAATTCACAAAGAGAAGAGACCTCCAGGGAGTCTCGTCTCAGACAACGAGAGAGAGAGAGCTGGATGAGTGCTTATTCCATACCCACTACATATTTCCCTAGTCACGCATTAAATAACGATGGTTGTTGTCTTCTAAGCTTTCTTTCTATCTTGCAAGAATCTGTACACTGTAGTACATTCAATAAACTTGCTGCTCTTTTACAAGCAAGCACATGAGTGTGCAAAGAAGATGGAAACGATTTCTCTGCTGCAAATTTCATACACTTTAAACCAAAATACCAATACACATAACATGCAATTTTATATATTGCTTAAAGGGATTTTTATGTGTATTATGATATTTTTTCACCAGATAGCGGTTTCAAGTATTTTTTATAATTCACTTTTACTGGTGGTATGTACATTTACTGCCTCCCACAATTTCTACTTTTTCCTGTGATTGGAAAGTTGCCAAATCAAAAAATGTATAGAGTTCTGCTATGTATAGACCCAACATTTATTATTGTAGGGCAGAATTACATTATCATATCGATTTATGCATTTAAAAGATCAACTTCAATTCAGTAAAGTTACGAAAGCTGAAATATTTTTATGGAAAATTTGCACCTTATTTTATGGCTATTTTTTCAAATCTACTTTGATCAATACCAATAGTCTGCTTATATTTATTTTTTTCACCCATTTATGTACAAGAATAAATGAATGTTAAGTAAAAGTAAAACCAGTTTACGTTGTTTTTCTATAGTCTCCAGTGTATTTAAATGACATGCCAAATAGAAATATAAAATAAAACAGAATGTGTATCTGTGAGTCTCCTCAAAACATACATATCGAACACATGGTTTTTTTGGAGAGCTACACTCGTCAACACTCACACTCGTATAATTAATATATGCGGGTGTTATGGCAAGTGTCATCTTGGAACCATTTTCGTTCGTGGATCATGTCATGTCATTTGACCCAAAGGAATGAATAAGAGACATTATCATAGCTTACATATCAACATTGAACACAAATTTTAAAAGCTTTGGAGCATGAATGTCTGGAATTGCTGAGGACATGGGATAGACTGCTATAACAATAAATGTTCTTGCATTCATTCGTTTCAAGCAAGGAAATAAATTTCCATAAGCTTCATCAGCAATTCCAATTGGAAAACAGGAGGTATAATATACTTTCATCATATCATTCATCATGAACTACTGTGATTAAATGTGTATTAGTGAGTTTGAATAAGAGGATTCCCTTGAGTACTATATGAGCGCTAGAAGTTGTATGAGAACAAACCGGAGTTCTGTTCTGTTGTGTGTGTGAGAGAGTGTGGTGTGTTGTAGCTTTGCAAAAAT
>JAQFXM010006769.1:0-12782 GCA_034693345.1 Entomobrya multifasciata | reverse complement strand
TGTAAGTCGAGATCTATTTACATGGGCAAACAAACATAAGCTTATTGTAAGCTCTAGTGCTGGATGTAAACTTGCACTTAACAAGATTAATACTTTATCTCTTCGTGCGAAAATAGATGTTAACCCTCTTTTTACTGATTTAATTAAGTTATACATATCATTTGGCCTTTTCATTTGACGTATTCGAGAGATTTTGATGGATTTACGTTATAAGGCTGAGAAATAGGGATAAAACTAAGTGAGGTATGGTTTATGTGGTAAAAATGTTTATTATATTCATTGGAGATGGCGAGGATAAGATAATATTTTAGTTTTACTATTAAAGTATATACTATATACTTTCAAGTGTATTTATAAATAAATATATGGTGTGGATAATACAATATTTTTAGTAAATTTATTCATAAACTTGCTTTGTTAACATAAAATGCATTTGACCTTGACATGGTGACCATCCGTGTATCAACTATTGCATGTTATGAATATCTTGGTTCCATCTTCTAGGGTCAGCATTATACCTTGGAATGTCTTGAAAGCAATAAATTCTTAATTAAACTAATAAAATGTAATGTAAAGTTTCTGTTCCTGTGGTTGTGGGGAACAATCAATGCAGTTATTATTGCGAAAAAAGAGTAATGTTGTAGGCAAGTGTTTCCCGTGGAGCTCATATATTACTATATATTGGATGGGGCTATATTGTACACTGATGGTGAATCCCTTATTTTTATAATTCCAGGTAATTGCCAAACAATTAAGATCTAATTTAGTACTTCATCTACAAGGAATCGCACAAGCAATCAGCAATATTATGACAAATTTGGTTTGGCATATTATGCATATTTTTATAGGCGGAAATGTTGCAAAGTGTCAAGTCAAGTCAAGCCGAGAGAAATGATGGGTAAAGCATGTGTTGAAAGCAGGATTTATATTGCAAAATTAGCTTTAAACTGTGATGTCACATATGTTTCCCAAAATTTGGTTGTCTCCGACTAGAAGAACATAAAGTTTTCTCAGATCTTCCAAAACGGGTATCAGAAATCCAATTGGAAACAAAGCGATTATTTGTTACTTAAGGAACGAAGAACAAACATTACATCAGGTTTAATTCTTACGGATATACCACAGCATTAATATGAATAAATAATATATAACCCCAATTGAGTATTGCAATGAGTACTTTCGTATCGCGGCATCACATCTTAATTGATGAGTCCAAAATTTTGAAAAGCCCTCTTTACTGCCTCCTTTTCCATGAGGTCCCAAAACGGCTGCAACCAAGGGTTCGCTTTGTAATCCACACCAGGGAAGGTGTTAATGTCGTGCAATACTAATTTGCTGCCCCGAATGGAAATTAGCGCCATGTGGGTTGGCCTAAGGACAAGGAAGTCATCCTGGTTGTCATCACCATCGACCCACCACCGAGAGGAGTGTGTTGAAAAACCTCTTCGGTGGGGACCAGACGGTTCCTCCCAATCTTCTTCAGGAGGCTGGGATGAACGTACTCCCTCGAACAAAAAATGGTTTTATTTGACGCTTTTCGTTCAAAAGGTTTTAGTGTCCATGGAACTTGCCTGAGCTGCTCCTTATCCGTCGGAGCCTAGATAAAGCACAATGCATGTTTATTTGCATGTAGGCAATTTAAATTTTCAGGAAAATGATTGTTTGCACCTCTTCCATCTCAAACATTTGGTCCGCCGGACGAGTTGGAAAGGACAGATAGGAACACTTGCCATACGGAGCTGGCAATTGCTTACGATTAGAGTTCTTATGATGATGTTGAGTGGATTGGAATCTTCCTTCTGTGGCTGTGGGTGTTTCAGGACAGAGGGTAAAAAGCTAATCAAAATCACCGGTACGCGTTATTTTCTTGAACAAACGTTGAAGAAGTACAAGAAACACGACATGTATAAAATGCACAAATTGTATTGGCGCATGAACTTTCAACCTTGGCTCTGCCCTTCAAGTTTGGTGCAAGGTTCCCTTGCATTCTGTTCGGAATCAAATACAGACATAGATATTTTGTTTGTTTCCCATACATTCACCAGTGCATACTGTGTAGTGCAAAGTACTTCATGCATATAAAGGCAATCAAGTGCGTTCAGACCCAAAACCTGTCTTGAGAACAGTTTTGTATATTCTTTATATCCATCATCATCATCAGAAAAAAGCAGTGGATTTTTTCTCCAAGGCTTCCTTCTATTTTCTTGCTCTGTTTTTCCTACACTTCAATTTTTCTTATTTTGGGATACCTTTTCCCACTAAACTCAACCTACCATCATCATCAGAAGGAAGCAGTGAGATTTTTTTACAAGGCTACCTTCTGTTTTTCTTGCTCTTTTGTTTTTCTTGCAGTTCTGTTTTTCCTACCCTTCTCTTTTAAATGACTAATAGATATTCAGGGAGTAGACAATTCAGTCTTCTATTTCTGGATGTCCTGGTCTTGTCCAAAATAGCCCTGGTGCTACAGCACACCACACAGCATTGCTGTGAACTACAAGAAACTATGTTAATATACAGATTCGTATAAGCAGATGTATGAATTTAAGAGGATGTGGCTTGCGTGTGTAATGCTGAGGAAAAGCGCAGTCCTCCACTTATGTGTGTATATTCTGTAGACGAAGTTGGGGTCGTCCATAAAGCAAAGCCTTGAGTTTGATAACACAATGCAAGGGCTTTTATGAACCATACATTCAGGTTTGTACTTGACATGTACAGAAAATTAGTCCCCAGCAAACAGTAGTTTCAGATTCTCTAGCTCGTTGCCGTCATAGTAGGGCTCACACCAGACAATAATTCCGAAACCATATAAAACACGATCTAATCTGATCTAAATGAGATTTTAATTTGAAGAATGAGAAAAGACTTAATTCTATATTGTATTCATAACCTCTTCCAGAATTTAAAGACCAAAATCCTTTCAATTATTCACTTTACTGCTTTGCATGAACTGTCAATTCACTTCCAACGTTACGGTTTTGAATTTAACGTGCAACATTCAGCTTTTCCTACTGCCCTGTCTCTCTCTGCTTTCTAAAAGGCACTTTACGTGCCACCGCTTCATTTATTCTTGGAAGCAAAGGGACTGTACGTATTTCTTTTTTCATACTCTAGCGATACAGCTGAACTGCTTCCATTATTTATTACAACATTTGCTATAGACACTTCAACTTACAAGGACCCAGGCCACGATTTTTTTAAATCATGGGGAGGGGAAGCAGAGGATGGGGAGAAAAAAAGGAGAAAAGAGGAGGCGGGAGAGGAGAGTTGTGTCTCGAATTAAAGGACGCGTGTTTGGACACAGAGAAACCACAACGGAATGAAGACAATGCACACATGCATGCTGCGATGGAAGCCGCAGGTTGATGATGGAAGTTGATGGAGGTGAAGGTGGTGGTCTGCAAGGTGGAAGAGATGATGCAAATTTAGAGAGAAAAACTTATGGGGGAGTTTTTGGAAACTCAGAAGTAGTTGAGGGGATGGAATGGAATGCTCTACTAGATTTTGACGTGATGTACATTAAAGAAAATCTGGAAATGCGACGATCAGTTCTAGACCTAGAATAGGAGGAAAATGTTGTATTAGAGCGCAACCCGCATCCAGGTGACTTGGTATGGTATGACCTTCCAGTCTTCATCCCATTCCAAGTAGTATTGGTCTTGAACGCAGTATTGCAACAAGTTGAAACCAGTTAACAGTAAATTGTTGGCAATCAATAGCAATGACGCTTTCCTCTCACTTTCAGTGTTCGGTTCAATTAAGTCATATATCGGGATAAAATTTGTTTCAAGTGGTTTTGGATTCTGTTTTACCGATTCAAGCCAAGATAATAGCCAAGCGAAAGGTGGTCAAAACCTAATTTCTGCTTGTCCATACAGCTTTACAAATACAGTCAATCTCGCAATTCTGTTGAGACGGGGCACTCAAATCGAATACGAAGAATTTTTATCACATGTAATACAATGAATCGAAGACACCACAGGACAACGAAGCTTAATTCTTTAGCTAACTAGGGAAATTCCTTTGCGCTTTTAGCTGATGAATAGCTTGTTTAATGATAAAGTCTTGACAAGTTCAAGTTCTGCAATTAAGAAACACTATTCCATTAACCAAAGGAGATCTACTGTTAACGCAGAAGAAAATCTACACGCAAAATCATAAAATTATAATAACCATTATAAAATTATAATTGCCATTCCAAGGTTTGAAGACACTACAACAGAAGAAACTAGAAATATAATGAAAGAAGAGAGTTCAGTAGAAGAAACTACAAGCGAAAATCAAATGCTGTGACAGAGCAGAATACTACTACAGGAGCGAATGAGGAGAATGTTTTTCATGAAAAGGGTCGTTATTCCTTTTTGTGTGGCACAGGGATTTGCTTCGTACACTTGTTCACATAAAAAATTGCTTCACATAAAATTGTTCCATGCCACGACGTGAGTGCATGTCTGGTGCATGCACACGTAGGGATGATCTCTGACGAAGTAAAGCAACCTAAAAACGGGAAAGCAATATTGATGGTTGGTGACCAATGTAACTAGGTAAAACTTGTAAGATGAGAAATTTTATGAAACTTATTGAATATTGGATATGAAATGTGTGTGTAATGATTAATATGTAAAACTAAGTAAGACTACAATTGTAAGTTAAATTGTAAAATGTTAAATCAGCTAAATCATGGGCATTTCCCAAAGATAAGCTTAAATAACAATGAACAATAGACAATATTGGTTGCAGATGGATCTGCATAGATGTGTTTAATTTTAAGAAAAATGGTCTCACTGAAATCACCTTGACCAAGCCTGCCAACGTTGTAAAACATTTGGAGCGACAGCATTGCAAATCCAAAAAGAAATGTAACTGTCTTTTCTGTGAAAAGTTTTTTTCGTCTAGAAAAAAATCTGTAGGATCATGAAACGCTCCTCTCTCAATTTCCCTCTCTTTCTCCCGCCAAACAACCCAAGCCGTCCTCGTTCTCTCCTTCACAACGCAGCAGCCGAAGCAGAATGTGAACATCTCAGTTATTCTTACTTATCTTTTCCCAGTTCTGTTCCAATAGGAAATATTAATATATGTTGTAATTTAAATGAATCATCATTATTCCCTATATCCTCCATAATAGTAACGCAGACCTCCTCTCAATAATTAAAACCCCTAAACCTTATTCCAACATATTTCAATGGCGACAAGATATAAGGATTCTGGCAATGAGTTAGTGTGCGAAAAAAGACAATTTCGGGGTGGGCCTGTAGAGGGATGGATGGATTACGATAGATTTGACAGAAAACGGTAAGGTGAGCACAATTATGTGCATCTCAGGAATTTTGATGGGCTGGATCCAAAAGCCGTAGTATTTAAGGAACACACTGCAAAAAAGCAAGAAAAAAAAGAAGAGCAAAATGAAATTAGGCTGGCCATCATTGGGAGTCAAAACTGGGTTCGACTTGAACTTTAACAGTAACACAAGAAACAAAGATAATAACATAAAAATCATACCATTGCCATTTGTTTGGGTGCTTTACTTTAAAATTTGTTGTTATTAAGAAAATCGGCAGTTAATTAACAAAAACGTAAAATTTGTAGCATATTTTGGAAGAGCCAAAATTCCTTTCACGATCGAATAACGATTTTCATTTTCAATTGAATTGAATTGTCAATTGATGATTTAGCCTAATTTAATTACTGCACGTGTGTGCCTATGTAACCAACCGTCTGGCTAACCAAATATACTGTTCTCGGTTCTCAAGTTATATTGAGACATCTCTGTTCAACCTTCAGTCTTGACTCGCTCTCTTCACTACCTTTAGTGAGCATGAGCAGACGTGGACTGTGTGTGGATTTCTAACTTCAATTCTGGCACTTATTCTTTTCTTTTCCACAATCTGTAGAGAGCTTCCCCAGTTCTGAGGTAAAGGTAATTTGCTAAAAAATGGTAAACTCGACTTTATAAAATTTATTTAAAACGAGAGTATATTTTTAAAAAACCTATTAACAAATGTTCATCACGCTTTTCCTCTCTGTTTTCTTTGTATTATTGATAAATCAATGCCTCATTCCTCTGGCATCATGCGGGCTTGAACTTCTAAAAACAATTCACTTCGGCATTCAGGTTGTGTTTGTTAGTACAATGCCACTGTAAACTAGGTAGCTTTTTTTATTACAAAGGGGATGGAAAACAACAAAAAGGATTTAGTGCACCAATTTTTAGTTTTGAATTTTCCTAGTGCTCAAGCGTTTTAAGCGTTTGATGATTAACCCATTGTCAAGCCCACACCTCCACTTGGCGCAAAATAACGTTCTGCCGTGACCTAGGTCAAGAGAGTCTGAAGTATTATTTTCTGAAGTACAAGCCTTTCCCTATTTGCTTTTAGAACTATTTTAGGCGATAGGTGTGAGGTGAGGGACTTAATGGTAATACGGTACTGCGGTACGGTTAGGTTGCTTTAAAAAATATTTTAAAAGAATCTTGTAAATAACAATAGGTCTATTGATTATTTAGAATATAAATGGAAATAGACGACAAGAATGAATATTTGAAAATGGAAAAGAAAAAAAGTGGTCAGAAACTTTGTATTTTTAATGACCAGTGGGTTGGGGGCGGCATCTTGACTTGACAAGAAGAATAGCGACAAACTGGAAACTAGATCCAAAGCTGTAATTAATTTGAACGAACACTGCAAAAACACTAAAACGGTTACGTTATTTGTGCAACATTAAATAAAATTCACCTTTTCATCTGTGTACCCTCCAAAATATAACTGATAAGGGCTCTCAGATAAAGATGATGCAATCTAAAATAATAGGAAAATTTGCAATTTTGGAGTTAAAATATTTTAAAGTTTTTAGTTACTAAGTTAGTTTAAAGATGCTAAAATGTTTAACTGTAGTAATTTAGACTAACCTCACTGGTGTGAACAGTGCTGAGTTTACACGAAGTGCTGGTGTAGGGAAATGGGGTAAAAACTCACTTGAAATTAATTTTGGAGCTTAATCCAGGTTTAAATATTTAATTACTACGTCGATTGTAAGAAGGTTAAATATTTAATTGAAGTAATTTTTACTTGCCATTTTTACTGAAGGCGTTGACTCATTTATACATGAATAAATACTGAATTATATTTAATTTGTTTGACATCTGTTAAGAAATCGTTTGAAATACAAAACAGTAATCCTTCGCAATAATTATTTATGAACCATTCAGGGCCACAGCAAAACTACAAATAAAAAGATGCTTCTTTTTTGGTGATGCTTGTACAAACTGCAAGTAACGGGCTAGAGCTTTAGTTACTCGTAAACGGTACTTTCCCCTCTCAAAATTATGAAGAACGACGATTGGGTCTTGAGAGCACTCATCATGCAGTACTCTACTACAATTTCATACGTAAAGTTACGTCAAGTACGCCACGTACAAATATTTATGTACATGCGGTTGGGCAGAAATATAAATACTGCACCGAAAATTTTCCGTTCGACTTTTTTTGGTGATAAATCTTGCACTATGTACACATTTGCTATTAAATACACGCAAAGAGTTTGAGCTTTCTGTAGCTCGTTCACTGTATTTTCTCTCTCACAAGTATGAAGAACGACGTTTGGGTCTTGTGAGCCTTCATCAGTATTCAGCAGTATTCTATTAATGGAGTTTAGATGATACTAAATAAGTACTTGGAGTACAACACTTTTATATTTTGAAAAACGGCAAGAACGACGCGTTTCGATGTATTAAATTTTCATCTTCAGGTTCTTGATTCCGTTGCAAAATTCCTACGGAGCGTTCTCAACGCCCTATACCGAAGCCATACAGTCTAGCTTGGCCTGATAAACCTGCAGGTACTAATTCTCCTGAAGAAAATATTTTCAAAGCAACCTAAAATTTATTTCAGGAATAAAAGTAATTAACTTTGTTCATAGAAATGATTTATTCTTCGAATTCCTCCTCGGACAATGGTTTAATGTAAACTCCCAGCACTAATGGGGTTTTCCCGCCTGCATCTAGTCTTAGCTTTGCCACAGCTTTAACATCCTTCTTTTAGAATTAACATTACTTCGGACCACGGATGTGACAATCTTTGCCAATAAAAAACATAGAATAGTGTCTGAAGGTATACTTAAACTTATTTATAAAAGACTGATGATGATGTCAATTTGTTCTGAAAATTATTAAGTCTATTTACAAAAATTTGCTAGACAAAGCAAATTGACAAATTTACATGTTTATTTTGTTAAAAGAGGTATCTTTGTCTAGCAATTTCAAACCGTAGTGAATGACTTACCGGCAGAGTCAAATATCACCTTTTCGAAACAAATGGAATACAATATACAGGTTTTTAATAGCTGTTTTTTACTTTGAAGTAAAACATTTCTATTCAAATCATGATTCCTTCTTGAAAATCCCCAGATAAGGAGAGACAGCGATGCTTGAGGAAGGTGAACTAGAAAATAATATGTTGCGGGCTCTTTTTTCGTCTCGTAAACATCTTCAAATTCGTCCGTAATAATTTACGTATTACTGCCCGCAGTGCATTCGCTAGCTGTCATTTTAATTACCATTTTATATCATCTTTCTAGTAACACATATTATAAAAGTAATACATATGTTTTATTTTTAGTGCAGTATTCTTAAGCAAGTGATTTTGGATGATTTATACTTTACTGGAATGAGTAATGTCAGTTGTTAAATCCCACAGTTATTTAAAAGATACTTTATTATAACGATTGTTAACTCCAGTTTATTTTTGTGAAAAGTGACTGAATAACTGAGCTTACTTGAATACATTCGGTTTATAATATCCACTGTTTCAGTACGACAATTCACTGTGTTCATTTTTTTAAGCTAATAAAGTGCAAAAATCTTATCCTTGTGTAATCCACGATCCTTGATCAAGTCTCAGTTCCGACTAGACCTCAATCAATCTGGTTATATCCTCGTCAGTCAGACAACTCCATAATATTCCCATCGTGACAAATCAGTAATTAACTACAAGGTATGGGTCCAGCGCGCATCTACTGGGCTAGACTCTGCTACATGTACGTGTTTTGAGCCCTGGCCTTCTAAAAGATATATTTATGTGTACCATATAGCATTATTTGTTTATATATCAATACCTTTGATATATTTGTAAACAAAGAATATGAATATGAAATATATGGCGGGCGAGCTTTGATCTCGAAAATGTCCCCTTTGAAAATTTATGGAACGGTTGCCGGCTTTTTTGTTTGATAACTTGCTTTTTCTTCCAACTTTTGCTTCAACTTTCCTTCTCTATCTATTGAACTTCATAATAACAAATCAAGTCAATATCAAGTGTGTTCCCTGCTGTTTAGCATGTTATATTTGTCGATGATTCCAAGTAATCGGTGGCGGTAGTAGTAAAGCATCTTTGTGCGTGATTTTCTCCCTATAAAATACTAATGAAAGATTTAGTCATTCTCTAATTTGTTCCCTCTAAGTTTATAGATAATATACGAGTACAAAAAGGTACGAGTCCATTTTTTGGTCATCTTATAAAACCTAGTATTCACGGCAGCCTTATATAATTCAGATCATCATGTGCTCGTCCACTGGTTTTGGACGTAAGCTCATTTATTAACAATAAAAATCTGTAAAATTGCTACATGCTCGTTGTACATGCTACACGCTGAAAACAAAAATTACTGCTTAATAAAATAAAGTAATGTACTTCTGGAAAAAGTATGTATTTTCCTGAAAAAGTACCTTCTTCTATATCATTAAAAGTTTGCTATTATATTCCATTAGTACAATATAATTTGGAACACTATGTGAGTCGTCAACTCGCCATTGGTTGCAAAGGATGTGTGACACAACTTGCAGAAGTATGGTTTCTCGTTAATATGTGTTCTGTAGTGAGCAAAATGATTTGACTTCGAAGTATAACAATTTTTGCAAAATAGGCACTCTTGAATTCCAAGATGAACTTTAGTATGCGCAACCAAAGTTAAATTGGACGAAATAAACGAAACGAAATGCTTTTTGACAACCGCCACACTTAAATGTATTTAGAGCCATTTCAGAGACGTTGAATAATTGTTGTATAGGATAAAATTATGACTTGTATAATCTGAAAATATCAGTGGTTTGTCTCAGAAATGAATATTATTCAAAATAAGCTACTTTACTTCTTCATGCTCGGTCTAATTGAATTCCTTAAAAACTCATTGAAATTCCATTACCTAAATATCGATTTAAAATAAGTACAGTCTTTAGTGAGTAGTGAATAAATGTGAATACTTTTGGAAAGTAGAAAACTTTGTCTTGATCAAGTTTGCAAATGAATCTGTTTGAATGATGTATCACTTGCCCAAATGAAATGTTCTTTATAATTTTTTTCAGCAACCACTCGGTTTCAATTTTAAATATACTTCGTGCTTTCAGTAACAGTGTACACTTGAACAATGACTGAAGAGATACTGATGCGTGTTTTCTTTCTCTTGAGTTGTAATGAAGTTGTTTTCCTTCGTTGGACTGTTTCATGCTTTGCATTGAATACTTTTTACATGTACTTAAGTACACAAACTTGCTAACATAATAACATATTATGCAGCGCATGTCGTTCGTATCATAACGCATTAGAACACAAAGAATGATTGTAGAATCAAGAACATCGCTAATGCGTCTACAAAACACCGGTTCTGCTTTGCTAAAGGCAATACTAATCAATACGATTTTGTGTTATCTGAAATATAAGTATCCATTGAACAAATGTAAAAGCTTTTAACGTCACCATATATCCCTTTTATGGTCTCAATGTGAAGCAGCTTAACATGACGTGGAAATGTATTGTTAAACCAGAGTACCCGACCATTTTTCTAAGTCACGTACACATGTGCTGGACCTTTATTTGTTACAACCCGAATTTTAAGCTTTCTAAGAAAAACGAATGCGAATCCTTTTTTCCGAATATACCATGTAGTAACAAAAATTATATGCATTTTTTAAACCAGCAATATAATATAAAGTTGCGTTAAGCCGTTTCTAAACTGTTAGACAAACTAGTGACCATTGCTCCTAAGCTTGAGTTAAATTAATATTCAAAATATTCCCAATTAACTAATGATGAAAGTTAATATTGATTCTATGTCATTTTATTTAATGTTACAATTTTAACTATTTGAATTGGTGTTTAACCTTTTCTTCCTCCGTGTTCGGTTGTCCATATGACTATACTGAATGCAATCATTCGTTTTTTAATTCGGCTCAAAACTACTTTGAAATTTCATTTAAAATTTAACGTAATAAAATGTTGAGTTGAATTGAAAATCCTCTAAAAATTAAATTTAGTTTATGGCAAGTAATCATCATTAAAACAATTTAAAAAATAAAAAAGTCAACCAGTTAAAATACCAACGGTCATTTCCCTTAATCACCTCATGAATAAATTATTGTTACGTAAAAGGTGCCGCCGACTACCACAATAATTTAATTTATTTTTACGTGTGGACGCCCTTTCACCAAAATCAGCTGCACAAATAATATAACAAATTTTAACCACAGTTAAGAAATCACGATTGACTAAAATTAATTGTACCAAATTTAGAAAGTGTCTTATTATGGGAACTACTTATTGCTGAGTCATCATCATCAAAAAGTGCAGCAACATGCGTCCCGGCCTTTTAAATTGTAAAACCCAAGTCGGGTAACTATGGAAAAGGATCCTCAGCCTCTGCGGACGAGTCCAAAAACGTTCGCTCATTTTTGCTTGGCCATCGTAAACAAAGTTCGCTAGTTTCCCTGACTACGAACCATTGTTCCACGTCTCCATCCTCCGATTCATCATCAAACCAAAGGTCACGTCATCCGCTACGGATTATTTTGAAGGCTATTGTGATTATAAATCGTCACATGGTCATGCACATGCCTCCCTCTTGTCACTGACCATAAAGGACCCTTTCGTCCAATCATAATCATCATCCGACTGACAACGAGCGGATGGTCAAGACCAAAAGAGGTTATCACTGAACCAAGCCTCAAAACTCTCTCTGGAGTCGCTAATGTTGCAAGCCGAATCAAGCCTGGGTCCTAAAATTGCCGACTCTTCTAAAATAGTGGACTAAACTAGTGTAAGCAATAGTGTTTTGTTAGTAGTTTAAAATATTCAATCTTATTAAAAATTAAGCCATTAAGCAAGTTATTTTAGGGAAAACAAGTTGCGATGAGGATAAGGAAGATAAGGGTCATTTGGTTGCTCCTTCTTTGGTTCATCCTTCTCCACAAGGTCAAATAATAGGTCAGTTGATAAATTGTAAAGTTAAACTTCAAACACTAGATCAGCATAAAACGAATTATATAGACATTTTTGCTTTTATTTTAGTGCACTAACTAACTAGTCAGCTCTATTATTAAAACTTGACAGCTAATCGCTTGAATTCGGCTTGAGTATATGGCAGGGGCGAAGGCGTGATGACGGTGATTAGATTAGCTATTCTGACCTGAAAAACAATTAAAGAAAAAGTACGAGGAGATTAATTTATATACATATTAGCTATAACCACTAGTTAAATACACTCCGTTCGCTAATTATCCGAACACACCGAAAATTTCCATATCACCGTTAATATAAGAAGCTGGAGTCCAGGACTTTTATAGCATAATACTTAGGGCATTAGAAAGTTTCATGCAAAAAATTACATAGATAGCCCTCCGTTCTTGGGAGTTATACGGCAGAACGCAAAATGTACCAAAATTGGCTGTTCGCTAATTATCCGAACACTCGAAATTTAGGGTGATTTTTTTTCAGCAATTCCCCCAAAAGGTTATCAAATAT
>JAQFXM010006768.1:0-12782 GCA_034693345.1 Entomobrya multifasciata | reverse complement strand
TTCGGTCAAATAAGGCATAAATGGAGAGAGGAGCCTCAGGCCATAGTCCACGCAAAGCTGCAACACATCCAAACTTTGAATCTGCTCAGGGGTCAATGCCTTCTCCAGCGAATTTCGGCTTTAAACTTTCCTAAAAGTAAATAAATAAATTTAAAATTAGTTTACTTTTAAAAAAACTATTTATTTGAGTTAAATAAGCTTACCAAATAAACGTCGCAAAATAAACCACAACAAAAAAAACAATTTAAATATTTCTAAAAAAATATAAAATTAAAAATAAATTAATCAAAACTTTTTTAATAAAAAATGTAGTAAAAAATACATAAATATTTTATCACACAAGAAAAAAAATTATCTACTTAAAAAAGAATAGCTGGTTAAATTAAATATTTTTAAAAATATACTAAATATGTATAAAGAATGAACTAAAATTAGTTTAAAATTAATCAAAAACAACTTTTATTTTAAACTGATTAGTCAATAATTTTTTATTTTTGAAAAACTAAAAACCGTCAAAAAAAAACCCTAAATTTAAAAAAATTATCTAAAAAATTTAAAATCCCAAAAAAATATTTTTAATTAAAAAATTTCCTACTTTTTTAGAAATTTGATTAAATTTAAAAAATATCCCCAAAATATTAAAAATAATTCGTTTTTAAAGAAAAAAGTCTCCAAGCATATATTTAAAGTTTTATATTTCTAAAAAATTTACCTCCAGAATGCCCTCCGCCTCCTTGTCCATCCACCCCTTCCCTCCCGCAAACCTGACCGCATTCCATACCTTATTGCAAAAGAGCCTGTATCCCTGACACCGTCCCACATCCAAATTGACATCCCTTCCCCCCGCCGCCATGCTCGCACACAAGCTCAACCTCAGCGCGTCCGTTCCACACTCGGGAATGCCCTTGGGGTAATCCCTCCTCTGCCCCTCCTTCGCCTTGTGCACCTCCTTCTCCTCCAACTGCCTATTCAACTGCGCCAGCGTAATGCCCCGAATCACATCCAGCGGATCGATCACATTTCCCAAACTTTTGCTCATTTTCCGTCCGTGCGCATCCCTCAGCCGAACACGGAGAATGGAAAGAGGCCGCTGGAAAACCACGTGTCCAGGACGTCTTCATCTCGTTTTAAACTCTGAAAATATTAATAAAAAACAAATAAAAATAATTACAAGTTTTCTATAAAAAACGACTAAAAAATCTACTACTATTTTTTAATCAGCTAACAAATTTGTTGAAAAAATCAAATAAAAATGAACTGAAGCCTTTAAAACCCTCTAGTAAATTTTACCGTACCTTTTTCTAAATTTCCTCGCCGACAATCTCCTCCGCTATCCGCCTTCTTATTCCTCACTCTCTGCCGCCACCCAAATCTCCTCCTGCTGCTCCCCCACTACACCTCCACCCCAACAGATTTCTACGCCCTCTAGCTCCACCTGGTGTCAATTATCCTCCCCCTACTCCTCGGCGTTTTATTAAATGCTTTAAACTACAAAGTAAACTAACTTTTCTCCTAACAAATACCCGATGATCAATTTAATTGCAAACCGAAAGCTGGTCTACAAATTCCCAACACCCTCAGTCCTCTTCCAGAAATAATATTTTAAAATAAACAACGTTCTTTTAGTACTCTCATGATTTTTATTCGAAAACCCCTTAAAATAAATAGAATTTTAAATATACAAATCTGACAGTAATTTATTGACTACTTACACAACTTAACAGACAACTCAACAATTTATCATTTTTGAAATAATGACGAGTGTCCCAATTTGATCATGCCTTCTTTCCACACAACATACTCTTCAGCACTGACAGGATAACCAGATGACATAAATTGGTCTAACGTGTGCCCAAATCTACCTCTTGCATTGAGATCTGCTCCGTTTTCCAAAAGAAACTTTGTCATTCCCAAATAATCTTTATTTTTTGTCCGTCTAACATAATGCAGTGGAGTTTGACCACCTATATCTTTTGTGTTGACATCTGCTCCAAGAGATTTGAAGTAGAGAAAAGCTTCCTTGTTACTTCCCATCACAGCACAGTGCAGAACACTGCGACCACACCATCCTTTCTTTTTCCAGTCAGCACCCAACTCAACAAGGCTTTTAATCGTGTCCAAGCTTCTCCCGGACTTCAATGCTTCATGTAAAACTGTATTGCCATATTTATCTGGCTGATTAATGTCAAGCTTCGCAGACTCAATCATCAACTTGATTGTCTCCAAGTCAAGATCATGCCTCTCCATCGAACAATGAAGTGGAGTTCTGTCCCGATTTCCACGAATAGTGAACAATTGAGCATGGCCATTTTCAATCATGGCAGTTACCCAAATTTTGAAATCTTCACAGCTCACATCTTCCAAAAGAGCCATTCCATGTGCAAGTGTATTGTCAATCTTATTTTTGGAGTACAAATCTGCACCGTTTTCCAGCAACAACTTTGTCAGCTCAACATAATTCTTTGACTTTGTTTGACTTACAAAACGTAATGGTGTGTCTTCATAGTTATTTTTTTCATTTATGTTTAAACCTTGTGATATCAAATATTGAATGACTTCCTTCTGTCCACCCACAACAGCCAAGTGCAAAGCCCCACTCCCACCTTTTTTGTTTATTTTGATATCAGCTCCCAATGAGATCAAACTTTTAATCGTTTCCAAACTCCTACCAAATTGTAATGCCAAAAGTAATATTGTGCTTCCATACTTATCTGGTTTGTTAATATCCACCTTTGAAGATTCCAATATCATTTTCATAGTGTTCTTCTCCAGATCTAATCTCTGAATTGCAGTTTGTAGTGGCGTCCTTCCATCTTGACGAAGCGCAGCAAAAATGTGACTTTGTCCAATATTTATCATTTCTTTAGCCCATCTTTGAAAATCATCCGAAGAAATGTTTTCAGCAGAGGCAAGTAAATGTGCTACATTGTTTCCATTTTTATCTTTAGCGGACAAGTTTGCTCCAATATCCAGTAAAAAAATTGTCATTCCAAAAAAATCGCGGCTTTCGGTAAATCTTACTTTATGAATCGGTGTTTCTCCAAGATAATCTACTTCATTAATGTCTGCTTTAAGTGAAACTAAGAAACTTATGATTTCCTTTTTTCCTCCAACAACAGCGCAATGCAAAACTCCATTCCCATTTTTGTTCTTCGCTTTGATGTTGGCACCCAATGAGATTAAACTTTTAATAGTTTCCAAACTCCTTCCAAATTCTAATGCTAAAAGTAATAGTGTGTTTCCATTGTCATCTGGTTGGTTAATATCCACCTCTGAAGAATTCAGTATCGTTTGGATTGCGTTCCTTTCTAGATTTAATTTCTCCATTGCAGTTTGTAGTGATGTCCTTTTATGTTGACCTTGTGCAGCAAAAATTTGACCTTGTCCAATATTTATCATTCCTTTTGCCCATACGTGAAATTCATCCGAAGAAATGCTTTCAGTGAGGGCAAATAAATGAGCTACATTGTTCCTATTTTTATCTTTAGCGGACAGGTTAGCTCCAATATCCAGTAAAAACTTTGTCATTCCGAAATAATCGCAGCTTTTGGTGAATCTTGCTTTATGCAGTGGCGTTTCACCCAACCTATCCACTTCATTAATACCCATTTTAAGGGAAATTAAGAAACAAATGATTTCCTTCTTGCTTCCTCGCACAGCAAAATGCAATGCCCCTTCTTTCTTGTCATCTTTCATTTTGTAGTCCGCTCTCAGTTCAATCAGAACTTTAATGGTCGTCAAGCTTCTTCCATGCATCAGTGCCCAATGCAAAGGAGTACGCCCCAAGTTATCAGCTAAGTTAATGTTTAGTTTTGTTGACTTTAAAAAAAGGTCAATAGTCTCCTTTTCCAAGTCCAACATTTGCAATGCATGATGAAGTGGTGTCGCTCCTTCTTTACATTTTTGAGTGAACACATCCTCATGCTCCATTTTGATGATGTAGTCTACCAAGTGATGGTAGTGATACTGATTTATTTTGCCATGAAGTATTACGGTACTTAGGATACTCCAACCGTAGTCATTTGTCTGACGTAAGTCTGAACCATGTTGTTTCAATGTTTTCAAAGTCTTAATTATATTTGTTGAGAATTTCCCAATATAATGGCCAGGTGTCCGTCCTTCGTCGTCAACAGTGGAAATTGGTAGTCCTTTTTCAATCAGGAAATCAATTAACTTGACATATCCGTACTCCGCGGCAACATGCAAATATGTCTCGTTTTTCGGACCTCTGAGTAACAAAGGTTCGCGTTGGAATGCCAGTTCGAATTTTTCTACGTCGACATACTCCCCTATTGCTTTAGAAATACCAAGAAAACCAGAAAGGGTTACTTTGTTTGCGCTTTTACATGCAAAATCAGCAATGTTGCATTCAAACAGACACTCCAATAATCGTTGGTTCTTCTCCCCAATCTCCAAAATATGCGAAATGCCAGACTGCTTTACTTCCCGGCTCGCTTCCAAAAGTTCTTCGTAACCATTTTTTCGTGTTACAATGATTTTGTAGAGGAAATCAGCTTTATCAAAGGGGCTCGGAATGACGCCCTTTTAAGAAATTCGAAAGAAATTATTAGTTTTGCTGAAATTAAACTATTTATGAAGAATACCATACCAAGTATTTGTAAACAGACTTACAATTTTTACGCGTTCTTCCTCTGAAATTAGTTCCTTTGCGAACAAAATAGCGACCAATGTCTTATTACAGTCGGTATCTCTAATCAGCTTTGGCAGGTTGATTTGAATAACACGTCGTTGCCAGTCTTCCATTCTGAACTGAAACCAAAGAAGTTCGTGTTAAATTAATTATTGTTCTTTTATTAAAATTACGACTGGGATTTTTGACAGCCACTATCAATTTTGCAATACTGTAATGTAATAAAATTCTGGTTTATAAGAAATAATAATCTAAAAAATATATGTTATAGGTTGACAAACTTCCACTTATCTTATCATACGAATACGGTAAATTTATATAAAACTTGCACTTATCTCATTTGCTGTTGTAAAGGTATGCATACAAATAATTATGTAGCATTATATTGTCAAAATTTATAATTAGAATACTATAAATACATACCACATATAATCAAGCTTGTTATGAAAAAACTTATGATGGTCACAAAAGCCTAATTTGGAGTTGTGAAATAAATTAATAAGTTGTCAATCAAAGTTAAGTACTTTAAAACGAGAAAGTGCCATGCAAAGCATTACGTCAACTTTTTATTTGCGTCATAATGTTGCTTTTATATAATTTTTCTCCTTGTTTATTGAGATTCAGTATTTTTTCAGCATGACTACTTATTTAACTTATCGCTTTTGACGACAACTGATATAAAGCGAACG
Organism: Entomobrya multifasciata; assembly: GCA_034693345.1. Lineage (NCBI taxonomy): Eukaryota > Metazoa > Arthropoda > Collembola > Entomobryomorpha > Entomobryidae > Entomobrya > Entomobrya multifasciata. Next base: position 7,442 of record JAQFXM010006768.1, on the reverse strand, counting down.
TCACATGCATCGGCTCACTTCACTAATATATTTAATTGTTACTTATTTAACTTGCATAAATTAACAAGCCTAACGTGAAACATCAATATGAAATGAAGTGAAGAGCTTAAATCAGCTTCTAATTATACATAAATGGTATTGGTAATGGCTCATAAAATATTTGAGGTAACTTACATTGTGGACGATTGCCTTTCCCAAAAGAGATGTAAAGGTTTAGTAGTTCTCGTTAAACGAGTGTAAATGTTGTCCTGTCGTTTCACCTAAAACCGTAAAGATATTAGTTAAGCAATATTTTTAACCTAAAAATCGGAGCATGAAAACCGTTTTAATTAAAATTTAGTTTATTTTGTGTTAAATTGACTATAATTAAGTACAACTCCCAGTCAGATAAATTTGTAACAAAGCACAAGTACATATGTCACACTTTACGGCTTGGCAGAAACTTTTAAAATGATCATCATTTCTCATCATGCGTAGGAATCCTATGTTTATCAAACTACTGTCTGGAAAAATGGTTTCCTCTGACAGAAAGCATTTTAAAATTAATTAATACTTATTTTTTTAATTTAAAAAATGCGCAAAATATTTAAAATAAAATAAATTTGAACTGAGTTTATAGAAAATAAATAAATATATTGCATTTTTAAATAATAACTTTATCAATAAGCGGTTAAAAAGGGGAAATATGGGATTTTTTTTTGGATAAGGTGTTGAATGATAAGCGATATGTAGGAATATTTTCTAAGAATAGAAAAATTATCTTAGAACACCACCTGCAATATCCTACTTTGCTAATATCACACTTATCAATTCCTGACGTGGTGTTTGTGTTTTCAATGTAATGTGGGAATAAAAAGACCGTCGGCAAATCTGTCCGTCTCAAGGCATCTTAACTACTTCATCTGGTTTTCATGAAACTTTGTATATGAGTTCATTGGAGAAATGGAAAATTCTAATTAGTGTTAGCCTAATTATGTGGCAGTAAACGAAAGAACGGGGTGTTGATGCTACATGCTTTTCAATTTGCATATATTTCAATTGACATTATTAAAATAATACACTATAATATAAAGAGCTGGAGTATTTCCAGAACAATATAATTTTACAACCAACAGTTTTGGAGATGTAACCTGTCAAAGGCCAACACTATATTGGATAATGATATATCGATGATTGAGTTTCATTAAATTATATAAAAGGTCAAGTCGGCATTATGCTTATTTCAACACGTTCAGGCGTTTATTCAGCAGGTTTTTCCACCTTTGTTTTATCACAAAAAAACATTACATAAAATAATGCTTCCATTGTGTTTGGCATGTTGTGTTAAACGAAATGTTGGTTTAATGGATTGACACATGACAGTGATTGAATGATGTGCACTTGACTATTTTTTGAAACGTTTAACCTTATGAAACATAATTGCTCAACATATACCAATACACAGTTTAAATGCAGTGAAAGAATTCAAGGTTGGTCTAAAGCCATTGTAATGGTCACAAGTGCTGAACATTTGAGTTGTGGAATAAACTAAGTAGGATAAAGTTGACAACAAGATTTAGTGAACTTGCGACTAATTAGCTCAAAAGAAGTTTAAATGTTGCTATAATTAGTAAAAGTTAGTTTTCGATAGACATAATGTATATATTACAGAACTGAAATTTTGCATCAAATCTAAGCCAAGCTAGGTTTTATATGTATGGATTAGAGAAAGCTGATTTTGATAATATTGATTCGTTTTTGAGTATTCATGCAAACGGATAGACAGACGGACATGCACCGCAGATATTCGGTATAAAAAGCTGAAGTCACAAGTTATCGCGATAAGTAATCAATCATAGCAAGGTGCTTATCATGTTTCCCATTTCATAAGAGTGAGTTCTAAATAGTTCCTGCTTGCGTCAATAAATGCGCACGTGCCCATTGTCTTATTTTGCACATTATGTAACTTGTGACTTTGATCTGTCAACTTTAATGACATTGGACTTTAATGGGCTGATTGATAACCGTGGCAGATAAGCTTCTTATTTTATTTTTAGCCATTATAAACATATCTTCACGTGAAACAAGTGAAGCTCTATTCTCCATCAAACCATGTATACGTTATACTCTGAATGAATATTCAAGGTCATAAAGGGAAATGCAGTAATCCTTCGTAAAAACCTTATGTTTTTATATTTAATGTAATTCTACGCATGGTAAAATGCAAATATATATAATTCTTAGTTTAACTGTTTACTTACCTTGGAGAAAACTGGTTATGGAAGTGAAGCAGTCATGGAATAGGTGGAGTAATCGTTATAAATACAAATACTGTTTGGCAGCCTTTGTCGTCATCGGGAACCAAATTTTGAGGAGAATCCGTGGAAAATTTGACAATATGGTTATGGTATGTGGTTATGGTAACCAGTTGAGAGGGTCAAAGTATGTAGTACCTAAACCTACGACAAAAACAAAAAAAATCACACTTTTACAATGTCGAAATATATGTAACAAATATACATGTACGTCATTGGTACTTACGGTTTATTCCATTTAATTAACTGTCCAAAACGCCAAAATTTAAGTGTGCCTCAAATTGCCTGCAATATTTTTAGCTGAGTTTTTTTTTGTCTAAAAATGCAAATTAACGTTAAAAGTTGACCTTAGTATGATACTAAAAATTATATTATGCCAATTTATAGCGTTTAATAATAAGTAATTACCACATTTTTTACCTTTTATTAGCTAGATATCCCACTGCACAATATGTGAAAAAGCTTAAAGCCAAGTAGGTAATAGTCAAGTGTACTGCTTCGCATTAACTTTTTAAATGATCTTCATTTCACATTACGCATTTACAAGATTTATCTTATCAAAACTATTGTGTGGAAAAACTGGCCTGGTTATAACGAGCCGTGTAAAATAATCCAGATAAGATATTTAATCAAATGTTCCACTTTTCACTCAAGGTATTTACCAAATTAGGGGCCATAAGTATTGTACGTTACACTTATCGTCGGCATCTTTACGTTAAGCACAATTTTTTGAGCAACAAATTTCGTTTAATATTTTTTATTACTAGAAGCCATACATCTGAATTGCTAGAGTGCTTCCCAATTATTTGAAAATTATAAAAATAATGAAATATACCTTATGAACGAGCCCATGTCAGTTTAATTTTTTAAACATATATTTAATATTATATAAGTGGTCTGTTGAGAAATAAATAAATCAGTAATTACATTATAAATGTTTTTGCGTTTACTTCTTAATATCGACCATGGCATTTTCACAACTTGCTGAGCATCAGTTATATTTTAGTTGCTCGAAAAAACCCAAAGATGTCAGGTCAGCTGGCAGAAACGCTTAAGGCTCCTATGCCCCCTTTGAAGATTAACTATGCCGCCTTTTTTATGTGCATCGTAATTGGCGAAATTCCTACTCGACTATTGTCCAACACTCCAGCGCAAGAGTCCACATGCAGCAAGCAAGTATACTTTGTTTGCTGTAAAGTTAGCTTCAATCCAACAGTGGTCTTGCCCAAAAATAACTGCAACCATGTATACTATTTTAAAGACGAATTTACCCTACTTTATGATGCTTAAAACGTAAAACAAAAATGGGACTTCTATTACCACTTGCATAATGATTATAAAATCGAAAAGTTTAACCATTTTAATCAATTAGTTTATCCTAGAGACTACTTTAAAGTTTACTCAAATTTAAAATTTAACACACAACGTAAATGGCGATGGAATGATGGCTACAAATATATGTCTAGCCAAAACTATCAGTCGTAGAGACTTGAGACGTATACCAAAAGAATCACAGAAGCATGATGAATAAAATTCCCATTCTCAAATTTATAATTTGCCAAATAATTGATCAATTAATTGCTCAACAACGAAAAATTTCTCTAATTTTGGTGCTCAGCATGAGAGTGCGGGCATACCTTCACACGTTTAATCAACTTTGTCTAGTTTTAGGTACTCAATAACAGGCATACGAGCCTTAAATTTATGAAATAATAATTTCGGACTTATAGCTTTCAAAGGAATTTTTATTTACTAACATAAACGAAAAGATTGTGTGTCGTTTAAATCTAAAACATGGTAAACATTTAAGAACCTGTTGTTGTAATATTTGTACATTATAAAAATGCTGTCTTCATAAATATGCCATAGAATTCATATCCACCTAAAGTTCAATGTTGCCAAATTATAGGGCTCGTCTACATTATCTATAATAGAGGTAAGAGTGGATTCGCTTTAGCTAAAGAAAATCAACAAAATTTGAAGGATTTCGTTCCTGAAACTAGAATATTTTAAGAAATAGTGTATACATATGCGAAGGTTCCATTGATATTTTTATGAATATATTTAAAAAAGTTAATTGTTTAGACAATTTCGAAGTTTAAAGCGATGGGCATAATGTGTTTATTCATATTTTTGGCAATTTAGCAGTATACTGACGGTTTGTTTTTTGTAGGAAAATTTGAATATTGTATGTAAACTTTGAACCTAATGTCCAAAGGTCAAAGTATAGCATTATGTTAATTGGTGTAGGCTATTGTTTCTTTTCTTTGACTTTCTTCATGAAAGTTATTAATAGTATTTGTTATCTGTTTAACTTCCTGTCTTTGATCTTAAATATTTTTCAATAATTTTGGATATTTCTAGAATGGGTATAAATACCCTCCGTAATTTTGTAAAAGCCATCATTTTGTCATTAAGTTGACATGCACTAACATCTGCAGCCTAAAACCTCTTGTTATAGTACCGATAAGTCGTTTGTGAGTAATAAAGTAAAAATTGTTAATTTTTTCTAAATTGTTGTTCGTTTTTTATGAGCTCAGTTAATTTTGCTATTGAAGGTGAGTTCATAACTGGTCCTTCGAGATATTCCCCGACGCTCCGTGGGGATAAAATTTGAAGAAATATGACAGATCCTGCGCTTCCTGGAATGGATGGAAATCCTGGAGGGAGTGGACAGGGAGGAGAAGATCTCCGTCGTAGCAGCCGGCCAAACCTGGGGGTACCACCTGAGGGGTTAGGAGCAGTTTCCTTCCCGTCAAACTTATTAACCAGCACCCATGTGACGGCATCAGGAATAAGAATGACAAGGACAACCATTGCCGCCCCACCCGACCTAGTAGTTAAAAGGCGGGTGGAGGACGACGCCGGATCCACGTCATCAGCAGCCTCGCAAGCGGTGTCTGTGTTCGATGAACAGATAGAAAAGACAAAGAGGAAGCTAACGCTGCTATAGGAGATGCGAGATGAGGCGGCGAAGGACGAAGGGAACAGATCTCAGCAGTTACCAGACGGGGAGGATGGGGAGGAGGAACCTGACGACACGGTGAACCCCGACTACGTGTACCAAGATCCCAGCACTATCCAAGGTGAATCAAGGCATGTCCACGTTGTACCCACACCAAGTCAGCCGCAGTATGTGCCATTGTGGAGAAGCAAGATCCACAGGCCAGTAACGCCACCCCCGCCATCATTTTGTCACTCGTTTAGCACTCACGTTTAGCTGTACATTTACGACGACGTAAGCTGAATCTTGACGATTAACCCGGGTACTCACACTATTAAATCATCAAATCAGCCGATTGGTCGAAGGATCATATCCTGTGATAGCATACTTGCAGCAGTCAAGCAAATCGGACGACAACATATAGATTGTCTAACTATATTTCTTGAATTCTAAAAAGAAACCAGCGGGGGTTTGAAACTAAGTTGTTTTTTAATTGTCAGTAAGGATAACGTCATTCGATCGATTCCGACAGGCACCAATAGGATATAATGCTCTCACATACCTTCTTACTCCGATGGATAAAGCATTACCTTGTAGAAAACTGTACATCAAGCTACAAAATCATTTAGGTCTCCAGGTTGCCGTGGCAGCTAAGATGTCAATGAAATCTGCTGGAGATTAGGAAAGAAACCATTCTATGCGATCAGGCAATTTTATAACAATATTAGATAAAGATGGAATTCAGCTTAAACAATTTCCATTGTGTAGTGGTAGTTGATGAATCTTGGTCAAAAAGAAGCTATGGACATTCGTATATTTCGAATTATCGTGTTGGTGTAATAATGGGCCGGTGGTAATCTAAAGTGTTAACTGCGAATACTAGACAAAATGTGTTTCCTTTGCAATATGTACAAGCGTACTGGAAAACTGTCCCTGGATCATTTAACGTTCTGTAACAATAGGTCGAATGTATTTGATTGTAAAAATGAATTTCCAACTCAAGTAAGCAACAACGCAAGGCCTAAGGAAGCTCGCCAATAAGGTTCCAGATAGGCCCAGCCAGTGCCATTATAAATATGACCGCCTTGTCAAGACGTTACCTATGACAGTCCCAGATAGGCCCAGCCAGGGCCTTTATAAATATGGCTGCCTTGTCAATGCGTAACCTATAACACTCCTCAAGGCGAAAGCCGGCATCATGGGACACGACTGAGCGTGTTTCTTATATTCAAATTCAAGTTATCCAAGGTGCTACATATGTAGTCCATAGGATATGCCTCCCCGTTTGGCGTTCTGGCGTCCACACGTTAAAGCAAGTCCATTTTTAGGTGAAAGCTTGCTTTAAGGTGGCCAAATATCCTAAAAAATGTATGATGTTGAACAAATAACATCAACCTACCCTTTTACCGAATTTCATTACCCGGTAATGTCGGATTCTAGGTTGGTAGTATTTGACAGCCCCGATTTTTGTATTTTTGGTGAGTGGTGATCTTGTGGGAATATTACCCCAGCTACAAAGCCTTAATATTCCATATAACATAACACAGTTCACGCTGTTCATAACATAACACGCTGTTCAACACAAATTCGAAATAAGATCCTTATCTTCGAAATAAAGTAAAGAAATAATTAATTGTTCATTTTTTGGGTTTGTGACGCTTTTTATTTATTTTGTTCCTTTTTTATTACATATTATTCTTTGAATAAGTAATAAATTATTAACAAATTATATAATACAATTACAAATTAATTAATTTTTTACAATAATTATCAGTTCTCCGTAATCATTAATTTAACACCTTCCAGTGCCTTGGCCAACTCGTCCATTTCTCCCTCGAGTCCTTTCAACTTGTCCTTATTTAGCTCAGAGACCTATCTAAATATCCTCGCCTTGTGCAGTCGCGTCGCGTCGCGTGCAGTGCACACTCATACAATACATGTAATAGACATACGCACTGCGTACACACACACATATGCTTTTGTTTATATCGTGAAAAATGATGTCCGCAAGATATTTTGTCTTTCTGGACGTCTAAATTACACATTTTTGCGACTTCTAAATTTAAGCTAAATTAGACAAATGGACTCCATACTTGCCCCGAAACATGTCCCAACTTGCCCCGAAATATGTCTAAACGTGTCCCATCTTGCCCCGAAACGTGTCTAAACTTGCCCCAAGGTCAAATCAAACACGGGGAAACTTG